>JAQZBX010027172.1:0-18657 GCA_029593785.1 Cabassous unicinctus
CTTCATAGAAGATTTAGGGTACAGATAAGGCATTTAGAAAATAAAGGGGATTCCCATATACCAAGGGGGAGAGTTCCCCCTTTTTCATTCTCCCTTATTAATCACATTTTACATGTGGATGGTACATTTGTTACATATTGATGTGCAAATATTGAAGCATTGCTACTAACCATAGTTAATGGTTTATATTATGATTTGCATTTTGCACTGTACAGTTTTACAGGTTTTGATGAAATTTAAAAGGGTCTGTATCCATTATTGCAAGATCATAGTATCCATTATGATATTATTTATTTAAAAGGGCCTGTATCCATTATTACAAGATCATGCAGAACAATTATAATGCCCTAAAAATGTCCTATGTTCTATTTGTTCTATTATTCCTTCCCCCTCCCCTCAGAAACTAAGCCAGTCACTGAAGGACAAATATTGCATGACCTCACTGATATGACTTAAGCAAATTAAGCAGATTCACAGAGCTAGAATCTGGAAGATATATTGACAGGAAACAGAAATGGAGTAGACGGTAGTGAATCAATGCCCATATAGGCAAAATCTATGAAAGGGGGAAAGGTGTGGTTGGGCAGTGGATGGGCATGAGAGTGGTTCAGTGATGTGATTGGGTCCTTTGGTGCTGTTCTGTGAGAGGGAGTATTTTGGCGTGGGGGTTGATTGGACCATCCATGGAACTGGGAGTAGGGTTTGAAGAAGGAACAGGTGAACACTGGGGATATGCAGGTCTCTGATTGAAACTACAATGGTGGGAGGGTTCTTTTGACAAATATGGCAGGGGAAAGTTACTGGTGTAGGGTGTCAGGTGGGGGATATTCAGGGTAGGGTGCACCTGGGGCATGCCTCTATGGAATATTGTCATAGTGTGTTATCTTAGTGGGTGGAGACCCACACAACAAACAAGAGAATGTTAAACTTCCATCCTTGGAAGTCCTGCTATGCTCTCAGTTAGAGGGTCAAAAATCTCTTAAAAACATAGATAGTGTCTAAGAAAAGAATACAAACCAACATGTCAAGCCCTCAATATTATTGCAAGTAATTATGAATCTTCAAAGATTGAAACTTTAATGGTTGCCATTATTTCTTCAAATATTCTTTCTGATCCTTTCTTTTTCTCTTCTTCTTCTGGGACTCCCATAATGCAAATGTAAATGCATTTCATGTTACTCCACTTGTCCTTTCAGCCCTCCTCACTTTCTTTTTCATTCATTTTTCAATCAGCTTTTCAACTGAATGATTTCCATTGCCACATTTTTTGTTCAATGATTCTGTCTTCTGCCAATTCAAATCTGCTGTTGAAAACCTATAGAATATTTTTAATACCCATTATTTGGTTTTTCATCCCCAAAAGTTCCCTTTGGTTCCTTTTCTAAATTTCTAATCTCCCGTTTGTTCATGCATCATCTTCTTGATTTCCTTTTAGTTCTATGCTCATTTTTTTTCCTTCAGTCTAAACAGATGAATTTATTCAGGAGAGTTGATTTAATGCCTTTAATTAGTTATTCCAATGAATGTACTTCCTCTGTTGCTTTCCTTTGTTCCTTTAAATGGGCGATATTTTCCTGGATCTGTTTGTTTGTTTGTTTGTTTTTTTTTTGTGTTGTTTTTTTCTTTTTTACGTCTTATGCTATTTTATTGATCTTAGTATCTGATTATTTTGATGAGCTAATTCTGGAGGACAGATTCTCCCTGTTACCTAAGGTTTTAGTGTAATTAGCTTTATAGTAAGGTTTTTTATTCCTTTAAATGGGCGATCATTTTCCTGGATCTGTTTTTTTGTTTGTTTTTTGTATTGTTTTTTAGTTTTGTATGTCTTATGATCTTTTATTGATATCTTAGTATCTGATTATTTTGATGAGCTAATTCTGGAAGTCAGATTCTCCCTGTTACCTAAGGTTTTAGTGTAATTTAGCTATATACTAAGGTTTTTCATCAATACTTAGTCCAGTTTGTACTGAGCCTGTAGAACAGCCCATGGTTGACAGTTCTGTTCTCAGGTCTATCTGAGCCTGCATCTAGCCCTCGGCATGCACAGTAACTTACAAGAAATCCCTAGTATGTGTGACTGATCAACCTCTCTGGTAGTTTGAAGCTGTACATACCCCAGCTAGGCACATTCTTAAATTTAATCTATTCTTCTGGGTATGGAACCATTTTAAGTAGGACCTTTTGAGGAGACTACTTCAAGTAAGGTGTGCCCCACCTCATTCAGGATGGTACTTAATCTTCTTACCAGAATCCTTTATAAATGGAATTAAAACAGATAGATAGAGAAAGCTACAGAAGTAAGAGGCTGAAAGCAACAAAACCCAGAAGAGAAGGGAAAGACCAGCAGATGCCTTACTATATGGAAGAGGAGCCAAGGATTGCTACCAGTCAGTCTTTAGGAAGAAAGCATCACCTTGATGATGCTTTGATTTCTATATTCTCATGGTCACAAAGTGTAAGCTAATAATTTCCCATTGTTTAAAGTCAGCCCATTTCATGGTATCTGCTTTAAGCAGCTGAGGAAACTGAATCAATCTCCAAGAAAAGAGTTCCTCTCTCAAATTCTCCTCCCAAACACTCTGCTTTTTGTTTTTATTACAGATTTTCCCCCTGGAAACTATAGTGAGCTCAGCTCCATTCCTGCATTCTGTTCTGCTATTTTGCTCCAGCTTTCAGCCACTCTGCACTACATAGTCCAGATCTCCTTTTTAGGTGTTGGTTTTATGGCTCCAGTAACTTTCAGAAAAGAGGAACCAGGCCTGTGCTTGAGTCTGTCTTCCACAGAGCCAGTTGGGGGGTCTATGTATTAATACAAAAAGAGCCAATGTTTTTTGTTTAAGTCCATAAGTAATCAGACCACAGGGACCCACATTGGAAATGTACCCAGGCCACCAACCCATCACCATGGCCAGACTAAGCCCCGGGGACATGTATTTGAATGCACATGGGTCAACAAAGCATCACAGAGGATGAATCAGGCATAAAAGTGCCCAGGCCACAAAGCTACCACCATGAGTAGAGCAAATTGCCAAAGGCATCTAGATGTTGGGGTAGGTCATGACTAGTAAATCTGTACCATCACTCTCCTATCATTTATAGATATTTTTTCATATTCAGAATAAACGATAAGTTGTTCTCTAGTCTCAATAATATTTCAAAGTTTTAAGAAAGTTGATGCTGCCTTTTTTTTTTTTTTTTAATTTTATTTCCAAGAGTCAATGATCACCAACACATCTTACACTGCCATCATGATGCTGTCACCCCTTTGGATTATAATTTTGAATATTATTTCTGATCCATTCTTTTCTTTTCCTCTTCGGAAACTCAGAGTATACTGATATTGGATCTTCTTTGCCTATCTTTAGTTTCAATCAATTTTTGGCAGCCCCACATTTTTTTAAAATTTATTTCCTTCTCATTCTTTGATGGTATTCATGTCTTTATTCAAGAAGACTTAAGAGTTCAGGTAAATCTATACTCCAGTGGGAACCCTCTAATTTAGTGAAGTTTGAGATGATTTATGTTTTGTTCAATATTAAACCATCTTAAATCTACTCTTCTTTTGTATCTACCTATTTTCCCTATATTTTCATTCTTAGTTCTTGAAGTTCTGATTTGTTTTCTACTTTATATACCCAAATGACTGCTTGGTACTAACAAACTATATAAGGAAAGAAAAAGAAATTCATATCATAATATCAATAACTTGAGAAAAGGAATATGAAAAACTCATATATTCATTCTTTATAAAATTCTTAGAAACTAGAGCTAGAGTAGAACTTCCTCAAACTTGTAAGATTCATCTACACAAAGCATTTAGCTATCATCCACATTAAAATGGAGGCTTTGGTGAGTACAGTAAGTCAATAAAAACAACAAAGATACATATATTGGAAAGGAAAAAAGTACACTTATCTTTATTTTAAGATATTAGATTCTTTATGCTGAATATTTAGGCAATCTACAAAAAAGTCACTAAAACTACTGTGAATTTATCAAGGTTAGAAAATACATGTTATATATACCAAAAAAAGCTTTATGAGTATATAACTATACAAAACTGGAAGCAAAGTATAAAACAAAACAATTTTGCAAAAACATCAAAAAAAATCACATATGTAAAAATAAGGTTAACATAAGATGTGCAAGACCTCTACATGAAACCATAAAACATTGCAGAGAGAAATAAAACAATGAATATAAATACATGGAGATGTTATGTCATGTACATGGATTGAGAGAGTCAGTATTATTAAGATATCAATTGAATGGGTAAGCAAATTGTGGTATATACATATATGGAATATTACTCAGCTGTGAGAAGGAATGCAGTATTAACACATGGGACAATATGGATGAAACTTGAACACCTTATGTTGACTGAAGTCAGCCAATCACAGTTATTGCATGATCTCACTAATATGACTTAAGCAAATGGAGCAGGCTCACAGAGTTAGAGTCTGGACGCTAGGTTATCAGGAGGACAGAAAGGCAGTAGAGTGTGGTGAACCAATGCTCAATATGGTCAAAACCTATGATAATGTGGAAGGGGGTGGTTAGGCAGTGGATGGGGGTAATGTTGGTGCAAGGATGTGAGGGGGGTCAACAGTGCTGGGAAGTGAGGAGGAGTAAGCTATGGGGATTCAGTTGGATTATCCATGGAACTGAGTGAAGAGCTGGAGAAAGGAACAGGTGAACACTGGGGATTTGTAGGTTTTGGATTAAAACTACAATGGTGGGAATGTTCTTTTGGCAAATATGAGAGGGGAGTGTTACTGGTGCTATGTGTTGGGGATGGGGGATATGTGGGATAGGGTGCATCTGGGACATGCTTCTCTGGAATATTGGTCAGTTTTCTTTTATTAGGCACTGCCTCTGTACTCTAGAGATACTTGACACTGTACTAGAGAATGTAGAAGGACTCCCCAGGATGGGAATTTAATATTTTGTTGCTTATTGTGTGAGTCTCTACCCACTGAGATAAACACCTTATGACCACATGAATACATTCATTTTCCATAGAGGCATGCTCCAAGTGCACCCTTCCTCAGACATCCCCCACCCATCAACACACTGCACCAGTGACCCTCCCCTTCAATATTTGCCTAAAGAACACTCCCAAAATTGTATTCTCAACCACAGTCCTCAGCCTCCCTAGAGATCACCTTTTCTTCCTCTAGTCCTCCCTACATCTCCATGGATACCCCAACCCACCCACTTCTAACACTGCTCACACTCACACTCCAGCACCATCAACCCCACTCACATTATTACACCACCATCACCCCCATCCACTGCCAAATGACCTTACAATTGATTCTGCCCAGGTTTAGCATTGGTTCACCACTCTCTATTTCCTTCCTATCTCCTGGTAACCTATCTTCCAGAGTCTACCTCTGTGAGACTGCTCAATATCCTTAACTCATATCAGTGAGCTGATGCAATATTTGTCCTTTAGTGACTGGCTTCATTCACTCAACACAAAGTCTTCGAGATTCATCCATGTTGCCATATGTGTAAATACTTCATTCCTTCTTACAGCTGAGTAATATTCCATTGTATGTATATACCCCATTTTGTTTATCCATTCATCTGATGATGAATACTTGGGTTGCTTCCAATTTTGGCAATTGTGAGTAATGTCGCTATGAACATTGGTGTGCATATATCAGTTCAAATCCCTGTTTTCACTTATTCTGGGTATATTCCTAGGATTGGGATTGCCAGGTCAAATGGTAATTCTAAATGTGGCTTCCTGAAGAACCAGCAAACTATCCTCCACATTGGTTGCATGATTCTATATTCCCACCAGTAGTGAATGAGTGTTCCTATTAATCAACATCCTCTCCAACACTTGTAGTTTTCTATTTTTTTTTAAATGGCAGGTAGTCTAATAGGTGTAAGATGATAACTCATTGTAGTTTTGATTTGCATTTCCCTAACAGCTAGTGATGTTGAGCATCTTTTTATATGCTCTTTAGCCATCTGTACATCCTCTTTGGAAAAGTGTCTGTTTGCATATCTTGCCCATTACTAAAATGAGTTGTTTGACTTTTTATTTTCAAGGTGTAAGATTTCTTTTTATAGGCTGGTTATTAGACACTTATCAGATAAGTGTTTACCAAATATTTTCTACCATTAAGTAGGCTGCCTTTTCACTTCCTTGACAAACTCCTTTGAAGCACAGAAATTTTTTATTTTGAGGAGGTCCTATCTATCTATTTTTCTTTCATTCTTCATGCTTTGGGTATAAAGTTTTTGAAACCATTTCATACTACAAATTTTGTATATGCTTCTCTACATTATCTTCTAGGAGCATTATGGTGTTGGCTCTTATATTTATGTCTTCGAAACATCTTGAGTTAATTTTTGTATAGGGTAAGAGATGATCATCCTCTTTTATTCCTTTGAACATGGATATCCAGTTCTCCTAATACTATTTGTTGAAGAGTCTATTCTATCCCAGTTGAGTGGGCTTGGTGGCCTTGTTGGATGTCAGTTGACCATATATGAGTAGGTCTATATCTGAACTCTCAATTTGGTTCCATTCTTTAGTTTGTCTGTCCTTGGGCCAATACCATGCAGTTTTCAACCCTGTAGCTTTGTAGTATGCTTTAAAGTCAGGTAGAATGATTCCTCCAACTTCATTTTTCTTTTTTAGATGTTTTTGACTATTCAGAGCCCCTTACCCTTCCAAATAAACTTCATAATTGGCTTTCCTTGTTCAATAAAAAATGCTGTTCATGCATGCCCAAAGTGACTGCAGTTGTCTGGAATGGATGAGGGAGCACTATCCCTCTTCCTGCCCTGCCAGAGACAGGGATGGAGCCATCGATTCACTCACTTATCTAGTTCAAGTGGGCTAAAAGTAACTGCAGTTACCCAGAGACACTGGGGTAGCCCTATCCCCTCCTCCTCCCCTGTTGGGGCTGGGATGGAGACACAGGTTTGCCCAACAATCTAGTCCGTGTGGGCTGAAAGTGACTGCAGTTGCCCAGAGGGCACACTGTCCATCCTCCAGCCCTGTCAGGAGCGGGATGTAGTCAGAGTCATGTCCAACAGTATAGTCCATCCAGGCCAAACGTGGCTGCAATTGTCCTGAGAGGCTAAGGGAGCACTGTCTCTTCTGCCCTTTCAGGAACAGGGAGGGAACCACAGGAGTACCCATCAATCTGTCCCATGAAGGCCAAAAGCACCTGCAGTTGCCTAGAAAGGTTGAGGAAACACGACCCCCAACGGCTCCTATCAGGAATGGGGATGGCGCCATAGGTGTCCAACAATCCAGTCCTTGTGGGCCAAAAGGGCCACAATTGCCCAGAGAAGCTGGTGCAGGTGCCCTCAGCTTCCTCCCTGCCAGACATGGGCCTGGAGCCTAGGCTAGGGTGGCAATCCCACCTGGGTGGAAAGAAACTGGTCACTACCATCACTGAGTTTTTCAATCAGCCCCATGTCCCCTCAAGCCTAGGGATGGTCTTAAAATGAAGGCTACCATCCTCTTTCTGACTTGCACAGATTCAAACTTTAGGTGTTCTTAGGATGACACTTTAGCCATCTGAATTTATTAATCAGTAGCTGAAGTCAGTGCCCAACTGTCTCTTCCTCCCCTTTTTTTTGGAAATGTAGCTTCCAACAGCAGCCATGAAATATTTCCCAAGACGGCTTGCACCACCAGCAGGGGATGGGCACCAGCCACCATGGTGTGGAGTGCTTTACTCATTAATCTTCACTGCAGATGGGCAGTCTCCTTCTTCCTTTCTTTAAGGATGTAGTAGGATTCTCTTCTGGTCTCCTGGGACCCCCAAACAGGTAATTTAGATAGCTGTGGGTGATTATTAACTGCACTATAGGACAAACTGACTCTTGAAGCTCCTAACTCTGCTACCATTTTGCCTTTCCCACTTTTACCATCTGATTTTTGAGACGAGGCAAAGGACACTCCATAGGGAAAGATAATCTCTTCAATAAATGGTGCTGAGGAAAAGGGTGATCATATACAAAAGAATGAAGGTGAGAGTCTACCTCATACCATATACAAAAATCAACTCAAAATGTTTCAAAAACCTAAATATAAGAATCAAAACTATCAAATTCCTAGAATAAAATGTAGAGAAATAGCTTCAGGACATTATGTTATGCAATGGTTTCTTGGACTTTACACCAAAAGCAAAAGCAACAAAAGAAAAAAGTAGGTAAATGAGATCTCATAAAATAAAATAAAAAGTTTGCATCCCAATGGACTTCATCCTGGAACTAAAGCAACAACTTACACAAATGAGGAAAATATTTGAAAACCAAATATCCAGTAAAGGTTTAATACCTAGAATATATAAAGAAATCCTTCATCTCTAACACAAAAAGACAAGCAATCCAATTACAAATGGGCAAATATACTTCAGTACACATCTCACAAAAGAAGATATACAAATGGCTAAAATTTCTGAGAAATCAGACTTCTGCCATCCTCAAAGTCATTTCTGCTTTGGAAATAACACTGCTGGGTTTCATATCTGCTTAGTCTTGACTCCATAAGATAGGATTCAGCATGGGTGAAGCAAGCATGCTAACGTTGGCCAGTAGTATATGGACATGTATTGGGATGTGCTGTCCAAAGTACTGAGTGAGAATTGAGAAAATTCCAGGCCTATAAAAGACCATGATGAAAGACAAGGGAGTTGCAAGAGTTGAGTTTTGTGGAAAGCCTTTTGGAAATAGATATGGAAGACAGCATGGAGAATAAGAACATTGAAGCAAAAATGAAGATATCTAAGATTAATGTTGACATTAACACAAAAAACCCATACCAGATATTTATGCATATATCATCACAGGAAACCTTGGTGAAGCCAATGTGTTCACAGAAAGTACATGGGAGGATGTTATTTCTGCAAAGTAAGCCTCTTCAGAAGAAATATCATGGGGGAATATTGTACAATGTGCTCGCAAATATACAGCCACACCAATTTTCACAATCAGGGAGTCAGAATCATGGTGTATCTCATTGGGTGACATATTGCAATTTAGTGGCCAAATGCCATAATCAGCAAAATGACTGACTCAGAGATGAAAGAAGAATGCTGGAAGTAGAGCTAGGCAATGCAGCCATTAAGAGAAATATTCTTATAATTGCACCACAAAATAGTCAAAGCCGTGAGTCCTGTGGTCGTGGCAAAGATAATGTCAACTCCAGCCAGCATAGAGAGAAAGAGGTACATGGGTTCATGGAGGCTGCTTTTGGTGAGGATAATGAAAATGAGCAAAACATTCCCAAAGAGGGTGAAGATGTAGGATATAAAGAAAAGAATGGAAATCCACAGGCGTAGATCTTCTCAGCCTGGAATGCCCAGCAGATAGAAGAACATGTGTTTAACACTAGTGTTGTCAAAGCCAGCCATTCCTGAGGCAGGCTAATGTGGACTTCATCTTTCTACCAATACAGATAAAGAGAAATATGATAGATAGATAGATAGATAGATAGATAGATAGATAGATAGATAGATCTGCATTCAGTTTTCTGGTTAAACATATCATATTAAATTACTGCATTTACCACTGTTTCCTTATAATATCCCACTTAAATGTCGGTAAAATAACAAAAACACATAAAAATAGACAGCAGAAGAAAAGATAGATGCTGAAGTGATATAGCAACAAAATTTTGAAAATTTTAAGTGGTTGAAAGTTTACTGACAACGCAGATGGGAGGAAGTTAGTAGTTTCTAGATGAAGATAAGAATCAAGATGACTGGTGACCCAGATAATTTCAGGAACTAAAGGTAACAGGTACTTCTCTAAATAGGGATGGAGGTATGATGGGAAAAAAGAGGAATGATTGAAAATCTACCTGAAGAACACTTAGACTCCTGCATCCCACTTCCCAACCTGTCTAGCCAGGCACCACTTTCCTAATCTGGCAGAACACTGGAGGTTATTCGTTGGTGTAGTTAAATCAGGAAAATCCCAAGAATCTAGGCATAGCTCTGCACAGAAAGGCCATGGTAAAAGCAGGGGACTAAATGCAGGGCTACATACTGAACAAAATGAGATCCCAGTGAACATCTTTTTAATTCTGGTAATTCTAGCTTACATCCTTAGACCCAGAACATCCATGAGGCACTAAAAGGTGATTAGAGGTTCTGTGTCCTCATATTACTTCTCTGGTATAAACTTCCCTGTCAAAACACTCCAACCCAGAGTTTTACACCAGAATATATGAAAATATTTTTAAGGATAAAGAAAGTCATTTAAGAGCTTCAAATACTGCATGTTAACCCTGTCCCAGGAAGCTACTTGAAGAGAAGCACCACCAAAATGAGGGAATAAACCAAAGAGAAAGATGGGTTCCCACAAATGAGCTAAGAGAGATAAAATATAGAAGGGGTATACAGACCATGAGAGGGTGACAGAAATCCTTCAATAATGGTTAAGGATGATAGTTGTGAGGAGTCCAAGAACATCATAATCTAGATAAGATCAAGGGGATAGAAAGTACGAGAAGGAAAGTCTCAAAGCAAAAAAAAAACAAACAAGCTTGTTTTGAAACATAATTAATATTTCTGGTGCAAAGGAAGGCACATAAAATCTAAGCAGAAAAACAATAATTATTTACTCCAGGGAAGAAGAAAATTCACACAAGAAGAGAAATGTGATTAGAGTTCCCTATATAGCTCCATTGTTAATTATATTTACATAATAATAATGCAAACCAAAAAAAGCATCTTAAAACTCATATTAAAAATCTCTTAAGATCAAGAATACAGAAGTTTATATGCTGAACGTGGGGGTGGGATATGTGTAGGAAAGCTAAATGCTCACCTTCCATATAAGAAGGTCAGTGAATGACATATAAAAATGATAAATCTAAATTAAAAGATATCAGCATAAGCTTACTGTTTATCTATATGGAGGTAAAGATTAATGAAACAGCTATAAGTGTTAAAAATGGTTATTTCTGAGGAGCAGAAATCATGTAGGGCAGGGCAGGGCACTTCTATTTTTCATTTTGAAAACATGCATATGTATGAAATTTACAAAAATAAAATTGAGGCTAACATAATCAAATGCCTAGCTCTTTGCCTACAATGAATTTGTAGTTCATGAATATAAGTTCTTTCACTCCTCTCTCTGTCTCTGTTTCTCTTTCCTCATTGTAATTTCTGGAGCCAGCACCTCTCTTCTCTTCTGGCATCAGATTACCCCTTAGAGAACCTAGGGTGGCTCAAATGAACTGACTCCTGTCTCTTGAGAGGACAAAGCTGGCATTGGAACAGGCGTAGGCAGTCAGTTGGAGATGTTTCCTATAATGAACAATTGCCTTCAGTACATTGCATGGACACACAGATACTGTAAGAAAATGTACTTTCCTAAGGAATGCCATATTCCTAGGGGAAATGAAAAAAGTGGCACCAAAAAGTGCAAGGGCACAATGTGTTTCCCATAGATTTGATGAGAAAAGAACAAGAATAGACAATAAGGACAATCCCAGAGATGAAACACAATCAGAATTTGGACAGGGAATATCCTTGAGAAGCAGATGAAGGCCTTGAGAATGGAAACAGCAAAGATGATTTGTTTTGGTTGGAGCTATAGAGGAAAGTCAGAGTTTGGGGAATGACCTTTGGAAACAGCTACCTTAGAAAATTCTAATTCATCCTAAAAGACCTTGTTCCATGCCTCTTTCCCAAAGAGGTTTTGCTGACCTTGCCCCAATATCCCCCTGCTCTCTCCTGAGATCCTTCTTTGTCCCTCTCACTTGAAACTTCTTAGACTTTGCCAAGGGTAGCAGCAGTGTTTTGCCCTCATGAGCCTCTCCCCTAAGTCACAGTTATTTCATTGTTTAAACTACCTTCTTATTATCAAGCATCCCCCACAAACTTTGATTTCCTTGATGAATTCGACATGTCCTTTCACCAATGCTTATAAATCATAGCACAGAAGGAAAGGCAAACAAGAAAGTGGGAGAGAAGGAAAGCCATGTAAAAGATCAGGTAAGATCAGGGACCAAAGCCACTTTTTTTTTAAACTGCAAGTTTGTTTTTTATTTGAGGATGAGAAATATTTTACCTTGAGACTGGAATTTGAATACCCAAAAAGCTCATGTATAAAATGGAATCTTTTACAGGAGAATAAGAGCAAATTGTTTCACTAATAGGAGATTAAGGATTTTCTGGAATTCAAACAGTACTTTCAAAGGAGGAGATAAATTTTAAACAAAGTCCACCAACCTTATTTTCTAAACGAATTTTATTGCCTTCTATGATATATTTAACCCACTTTTGAGGATTAGGGACCAAATGTGATGTAAAAAGCCCTCCGAAAACATACTATACATCCCTGCCCTGTCAACCCAGATTTGGCCTCTACAATCTGTTCATAATACCCCAAATAAACATCCAAATATTCCCAATGTTCCAAATAAGATCCATCATCCGGGGCCTGTGAGGAGTTCTAATGCCTAGCTCTACTCATTTCTGTTCCTAGAATCTTACCTTACCAATGACAAACTCCGTCATCAGCCTCAAAGCAATTTTTGTAAAGCAGAAATGGAGCCAGTGACTGGAGAGATGAAGACTGTCCTACATAACTGATTATCAAGAGTTCTCAGCAGGTTTCTTTTATTCCAGGGCCCAGAGTTCAGAGTCCACAGCTTACTGAATGTCCCACATGAGTCAAGTCATTATGCTACTTTTGCCCTTGACACCTGGTCTTCTGATACCTCCCTGTTATATGGTCTCCTTCCTCAAATTCTCTGTTTGCATATTTGCAGCTTTGCATACTCAGAGGTTTTCATTCATAACCTAGCATTCTCTCCTGAGAACTTCCTGGGCCCTATCAACACTCACTTTAATCAACACTCTCCACTACTTAAAAACAAAGTGCATGATGTATTTTGAGGCATCTATTCTTAGCAAATCTTTCCTCATGACTCAGACAAAATTTGAAGTTCAATTTATCACAGGTACTATGCTAAAACTCAAATTTTTGGAGTCTAAGATAGTGACGTTTAACTAAAGGAATGTGTATGAGATGCAGGGCAATTTGCAAAAACATATAAATCATAATTGTTCTGAAAAATACTTGTTCCTTTTGCTGACTAGAAATCCAATGAGCCATTTAGTGTTCAATGTAAAATGCACCATCACAGAAGTTAATAAATTTTCATTCCACTTTACTTCATATTCTTTCTTCCTTTGATTTTACCCAGATAATAGATTATATATGTTTGATTATAGAAGTGATATATAACCATCCTAAAAAAAATTGGGTAATGCAGAATGGCGTACAAAACCAATTGAAAATCTCATTTCTTATAGCTAAGTATTATGTATAAAGTTTGCTAATAGATTCCTTCTTGATGCATATTCTGGAACACATTACTTGACTATTAATACATTTTTTTATTCATAAAGTTAATTGTAAAACAATTTTATCTCATATGCTGCATGTAAGGATTCCAAATTTTATACTCCTTAGGGAGCAACCAATTTTCTAGACAAAATACAGACTTCCGGCATTATAAGCAGATTTTCTCAAAATTCTATATTTTCCAGTGGCTTCAGCCTCCCTCACTTATTCAACACACAAAATTCTTTCTCATGTTCAGGGCCCTTGTATGTGCTCATGTACTCTACCCCTGCCTGTGATACTCTTCCCCATCATCTACTCCCCCTCTCTTTGCATACATCTCTTGCATTCCTCATATCTCATTTTAAATATGACCCTTTGAAAAAGCTATCTCTGACCACAACAATGAGGTAGCTCTTCTTCATTGTTATGATCTATCACTTCAGCCTCTTCCTTCCCTTCAGAGTGCTTAGCAGAATTTGTTTCCATTTAATTAATTAGTTTTGTTAGAATATGTCTGACACAATTGCTAGACAGTAGAAATTCTACACATTTTTGTCAAATGAATGAATGAGTGTGATTTGTTGGCTTTTATAAAGGGTATTTATTTGGGGTAAAAAGCTTTTAGTTTAAAGGCCCCAAAGAGTCCAACTCAAGGTTGCTTTCTCACCAAAGTCAGTTGCCACATGTTGAAGCAAGATGGTCACTGATCTCTGCAAAGGTTCAGCCTTCCCCTCTGGGCTTCCTTTCTCTCAGCTGCAAGCTGGCATAGGACTTGTCTCTCAGGGCTTCCTTTCTCTCCTGGCATAGTGTTCATTTCTTTCTGGGCCTTCTCTATCAGTCTTGGTTCTCTTCCCAAAGCCAGCTGTAAGCTATCAGGCCAATGGCTTATCTCTCCCAGGGGTCCCAGGATCAAAAATGACAGAGCTCTGTCTTCCCATGTGTCTTCTTGAGTGACTGTCCATTTATATCAGCCCACTAAGGGGCAGAGACTCAACCTGAGTTACCCCTTTCTGATGTGGCCAAATCAGAAGCCCTAAATTGATTTTGTCAAGTAAGCTTAAACAGAGGCCCATTACTGAATATAATATAATTAAAGGGTTTCACACCCAGAGGAATAGATTAGTTTACAAACATAATCTTTCTCTTTTAGGGATTCACAAAAGTAATCTCAAACTGTCACACCTTGTCAATTAAAATTCTACATTGTTGGGAAGCAGGTGTGGCTCAGTGGATAGAGCTCCCTTTTACCATGCAGGAGGCCCCGAGTTCGCTTCCCGGGGCCACCTTGTGAGAGCAGGCCGGCCTGCGCGGCATGGTGGGCTGATGCAGCAGGACCTCACAGCAAGGGGGAGATAAGCAAACACGGAAGAAGCACACAGCAAATTGACACAGTAAAACACAAGCACCAAGGGGAGCATAAATAAATAAATAAATAAATAAATAAATAAATATTTAAAAATAAAATAAAATAAAATAAAATTCTACATTGTTTCCATGGTTGCTCCAGCAAAGACTAAACAATGGGTTGACTTAAACATTTGAATTAATTAACTCACAGATTTGAGATTAGGGAATAGTCCAATCAAATCATTATCAAGTCAATGCTTTCTTCCCAAAGACTCATATTTGGGAGCTGCTGCTGTAATCTTTGGGCCTTAAGTTTTCTGACACATGGCAATGCACAGGCAGCCTCTTCTGGCCTCTCCCTTCTCACCCAGGTTCCACTGACATTCAGCTTCTGGCTGCTCCCTTTTTCACATTTTCTCTGTTGGAATTGCATTTCATTTATAAAGAACTCCAATAATAGGATTATGACACATCCTGATTGAGATGGGCCATACCTTAACTGAAGTAGACATATCAAAAGGTCCTACTTATAGGAAGGAGGGGCAGGATGGTGGCAGAATAGGGAGTTCCAAGAGTCAGCTCATCCTACAGTACAGTTAGTAATCAGCCAAAACTATCTGAATTGCTTGTTTGTGGGGTTCAGGAGACCAAAAGAGCAGCCCACAAAATCCTTGGAAGAACCCAAGGAGGACACTGCCCATCTGTGGTGAAGATTTGTGAGTAGAGCACTCCACACTACAGAGGCCAGTGCCCATTCCCCAGCACCCCTTTGGCAGACTAATACAGTGGGCAAGATGCTTTGAGAGCTATTCCCTGGCTAGAGTTGGAAGCTCCATTTCCCAAAAACAGGGGAGGAAGAGATGTTTGGGCACTGACTTCAGCTACTGATTAGTAAATTCAGCTGACTAAAGTTCAATCCTAAAAACAGCTAAAGTTTGAACCTCTCTAAGCTGGAAAAAGGCCAGTAGCCTCCATTTTAACTCCACCCCTGGCATAAGGAGAAGTGGGGCTGAATGAAAATTACAGTGACAGCAGGGACCGGCTTCTTTCCACCCAGGTCACATTGCTGCCCTAGCCTGAGCTCCACCCTAACTCCAGCAGGGAGGAAGCTGAGGGGACCTGCACCAGCCTCTCTGGGCAACTGCAGGCACTTTTGACCCACATAGTACAAGCTTGTTCTGCACACCTGTGACTCCATCCCCTCCCCACAAAAGGGAAGCAAGGGGGGCAGTGCTCCCCAACCTCTCCGTGCAATTGCAGTTGCTTTCGGCCCACGGGGATGAGACTGTTGGACACACCCGTGGCTCCATACCCACCCTTGACAGGGATGGAAGGTGGGAAGTGTTTCACCAGCCTTTATGGGCAACTGGAGTCACTGTTTACCCACAGGGACTAAACTGTTAATGCACACTTGTGGCTCCATCCCGGCCCCTGGCAGGGGAGTAAGGGGACCTGTGCTTCATCAGTCTATCTGGGCAACTGCAGTCAGTTTTGACCTGCATTCCTCATTTTCCTGCATATACCTGAGCTCCATCCCCACCTCAGTCAGGAGACAAAGGTGTGTGGAGCTTCATGTGCCTCTCCAGGCAACTACAGACAGTTTTGCCCTGCAAGGCTTGCATTAGTGCACAGGGCTGCAGCTCCATCCCCACTCCTGGCAGGGGAGAAAGGTGGGAGGAACCTCATTAGTTCCTGGGGCAACGCAGCCATCTTCAGCATCCAGGGCTTACAATACCAACAGCACTCTCTGATCCGACTCTGCTCCCAGCAAGGGAGAAAGGGCAAGAAACAGATGAAAAAGAGCAGAAAAATTCAGATTTGCTGAACATGAGCCACTATAAAGTTCCAAAATAAATTGAACCAAGTATCAAAGAGAAGTAGCATGAAGCCAATCAAATAGAAGGCCTAGACTAAAGAGAGAATATGAGCCCAAAATAAAACATCAAAAAAATCAGATGTGGAAACACCAACAAAAAAATTACAGTCCATACCAAGACACAGGAGGATATGGTTCGGTCAAAGGAATAAATTAAACCTTTAGATGCCATAAAGGAGTTGAGACAACTAATCAAAGACATTCAAGAAAATCTCCTTAATAAATTCAGTAAGATGGTTGCAGAGTTTAAGGATATTTAGAAGAAACTGAGTGAGGACAAAGAATTTGAAAGTATATAGAGAAAAATAGCAAACCTTATGGGAATAAAAGGCACAATGAATGAAATTAAAATTACACTGGAGGCATATAAAACAGAACTTAAGAGGCAGAAGAAAGGATCAGTAAACCTGAAGAAAGAGCCTCTGAAAGAGAACACACAAAAGAACAGATAAAGAAAGCAATGGAAAAATGAACAGAGTCTCAGGAAACTAAATTGTGACAAGATACATGCAAACATTCATGTCATGTGTGTCCCAGAAGGAGAAGAGAAGGGAATAGAAGTAGAAGGAATATTTGAGGAAATAATGATAGAAAATTTCCAAACTCTTTTGAAGAATGTAGATATTGATGTCCAAGAATCACAATGTACTCCAATCCAAATAGATGCATATAGAACTACTCTGAGACACATACTGATCAGAATGTCAAATGACAAATATATAGAGAGAGAATCCTGAAAGCAAAAAGAGAAAAGCAATGCATTACATACAAGGGATGTGCTATAAGATTAAGTGCTAATTTCTCATCAGAAATCACTGAGCCAAGAACTTAGTGGTATGGTGTATATAAGATACAGAAAGAGAAAAACTGCCAGCCAAGAATCATATAACTGGCAAGATTGTCTTTCAAAAATAAGGGCAAGTTTAGAATATTCACAGATAAACAGAAACTGAGAGAATTTGTAAACAAGAGATGCCTTGCAGGAAAAACTAAAGGGAGTGCTATAGCCTGAAAAGGAAAGACAGGAGAAAGAGGCTTGGAAGACAGTCTAGAAATGAAGATTATCAGTAAAATAATTAGAAGTATAAAAACAGTGGTGAAGATAAGATATGACAAATAAACCCAAAGGCCACAATAGGTGAAGTGAGAACTGCCTTTACAGTAATAACATTGAATGTTAATGGTTTAAACTCTCTAATCAAAAGACACAGGTGGATGGAATGGATTAAGAAAATATGAGTCATTTATATGCTGTCTACAAGAGACTCATTTTAGACCCAAAGATACATACAGATTGAAAGCAAAAGGTGGAAAAAGATATCCCATACACACAGTAACAAAAAAATGCTGTAGTAGCCATATATATATCGGATAAAATAGATTTTAAAAGTCAAGCTGTTATTAGAAACCAGGAAAGACATTATATATTAATAGAAGGGGCAATCCACCCATAAGAAATAACAATCATAAATGTATATGCACCTAACCAGTGTGCCTAAAAATACATGAGGCAAAAACTTGCAAAGCTTAAGGGAGAAAGAGATGACTCCAGAATAATAGTTGGGGACATCAATACACCACTCTCATTATTGGATAAAATATCTGGACAGAGGACAAATAAAGATGCAGAGAACTTGAATAATATGATGAATGAACTAAACCTAATAGACATATACAGAACATTGCACCCCAAAACAGCAGGATATACATTCTTCTCAAGTGCTCATGGATCTTTACCCAGGATAGACCATATGTTGGGTCACAAAGCAGATCTCAATAAATTTTAAAAGATAGGAATTATGCAAAGTACTCTCTATGATCTTAATGGAATGAAGCTGGAAATCAAAAACAGGCAGAAAAAGGGAAAATTCGCAAAGATATGGGGATTAAACAACATATTCTTAAATAATCATTGGGTCAAAGAAGAAATTGTAAGAGAAATCAGTAAATAACTTGAGATGAATGAAAATGAGAACACAACATATCAAAACCTATGGAACACTGCAAAGGCAGTGCTGAGAGGAAATTTTTAGCCCTCAATTCTTACATTAATAAAGAAGAAAGAGCTAAAAGAAATAACCTAACTACAC
>JAQZBX010027173.1:0-28516 GCA_029593785.1 Cabassous unicinctus
CAGCAGGAGATGGAATACCTCCTTGACCACGGGCAGAAGTATTTGATGGACTGTGTAAGCTGGTCTCCTTGTACACAAACCAAGCATTTCCTCCCCAACGTATCACATTCAGAAATTCAAAGATCAGACACGTTAAGGGATCCCATACTAGAGACAGAGCCAAAATAACACGTCACTTCTTGAGGCTTGGTACAAGGCACAAGTTCCCGAACAATATTGTCACCAGAGCTTTAGCCCAGGCTGAAGTGTTCACCAACCACAAAAAAGTGGCAACAAGAGTAACAACGAATTCAATCAAGGGAAGTTTTTGACTCTCAATATAGGTTCATGTAAACAACATAAAGGAGAAGAGCAGCAATGCAGTACAGAAAAACAAAGACTGCAAATGTAACAAAATTGTGCAAAAGAAGAGTAATCTCCTGTAAGGACATGACTTTTCCAATTTACATCACACATTTACTTCTGGAGCTGACTGAAATGATGTCTGATTCAACCTGAATGGATAACCAAATGTGGCTGTAACAGTTTTATTTTCTTCAATTTTAGGAGAACAAGACACTAGAATTTCGGTTTTACCCTTAAAACCTCCACAGGCGGCAAAAGCAAAGATGGAAGCCTTCCACTCGAGTACCTTGATGAAGCCGAGCGGTTCCTTGAGTGGGTTGAGGTTGATCTGAAAGGCGGGCACACTCTGAGGGAAGGGTGGGGAGAGAGTCAGGCTGGCGGGGGAGAGGAGGGGGACAGGCTGTCTTTTAGTTTTTATGTCTAACTAAACTTGGACCATTTCAGGTAAAATAAATTCAAGCTTTATTTTGTGCCTTACTTGATTTCCAGAAGATATTGACCAAAGACTGAGTATCTGGTCTTGTTGTGTTGCAGGAGCTAGCATGATATTCCTGTTGGAACATGAAAAATGAATACAAATCAGCTTAACTTATTTAATATTTCACATGTGCAAAATCACATAAATCGTGTCTATCTTAACTGATTTCTTGAAAGTGAAAAAGAAATGCATTGCTAAAGCAAACCTCTTCTGAATAAAATTAAGGAAATTTACAAGTATTTTATGTTATTTGCATCAACCCTAAATGTGAGCATATCTTTAAGTATATATTGGGAATTAATGGAGGGTAAAGTTAATATATTTATATCAACCGTTGCCTATGCAATTAACTCTTAAAAACTGAATCAAATTAGTAAAATAAATGCAAGCCAAAAATAAAAATTGTAGGGAAGCAGAGCTTTCAATTTAGAAAATGCTTTAGGACTGGTCTACTGCTTTTCTACATCCATTATTTTCTCTGCTCAGAGCTTTGACTGCACTTGGGGGATTTGCGTGGGCGTCTTAAAGGTAATTTTCAGCATGGAGAATAAAAGTTGAGTGTAACTATAGTTGTTGTTTGGGGCAGTAGTAACCAGCTGGAGTGTCAGCAGACTTTATTAATGAGCACACCACTACTCAATTTATCATTCATTCTCTTGCTTTGTTTTTTTTCATTTGAGCCTTCAGTTTTCAGGATAAATTAATGC
This sequence comes from Cabassous unicinctus, assembly GCA_029593785.1. Lineage (NCBI taxonomy): Eukaryota > Metazoa > Chordata > Mammalia > Cingulata > Chlamyphoridae > Cabassous > Cabassous unicinctus. The sequence goes on from JAQZBX010027173.1 coordinate 1,531, forward strand.
CTTGGTGTTGTATATAATAAAACCATTTATAATCTGTCCTGTGCTTACTTTGCTGGCATTATCTTCCTTTATTTGTGCCACACTCAATTCTATACATTAGCTAAGTTAAACTATAAGAATGCTTTTCACAATTGAGCTTTTAATTCAATATTCTATTCTATCTTTTTTTTTTGCAACCACTAGAAGTTCTTTTGAACTGTACATGATTTTGACACTGTAAACTAATGGTTTGAAAGTGTAAATAAAGAGGAAGGCAGAACAGGCAATGATGTGTTTGTTGAAAATTAAACCTTAGTAGAAAGAAGGAAAAAAGAAAATATGGTCCTTAGAACTACCGATCTTTTTCTGTTATTATGTTACTGAGAAGAGAACTAAGAAATATTTAGAAAAGATCTCTGACATCACAGAAGAACTCAAAAACCAGTGTAAGTCACTCCTGATGGTAAAATCAGAAAAATTCACATGATAATACATGTGAATTCGTCTGGGCACATGGAGCATACCTATAGATGCACACATACACATACTTCACAGGTGCATGCACACACACACATACCTACACACGCAAACTCCTTTGCTTTGAAGCTCTTCTTTAAAGCACTATTGAATGATGCCATTTCTCAGGAATTGGTCCCAGGCCCTTTCATTATCTTGTATTTTTTATTTTCTTCCTAGGAGTATATCATACATTTTGGTTATATTGTCTGTAATCCAGTAAGTGTTTCAGCATGGATGGTGTGATATATGTGTCTAGACAAGCTAAAGGCTATGGATGGCTTATAAACATGTGAAGGACTCTAACCATAGGCTATGGCCAGTTTCAAGAATCAATAATGAATACTTATAAATTCACATAAGCAAAATTAGGAATATTTTTCAAGACATATTGTTGGCAAGAAAGTTAGTTTAAATTACTTCTCCCTTTGTATAATTGTATTATAAGGGTCGAGTGAGATTTTTCAAATTTATTTCTTCACACTTAACAGAGGATTCTGTCACCACATTCAACAAGATGATTAGCTGAAACCGCCTTCAGGATATTTTCACATTTGCCATGTAATGAACATTTCTTTCAAGGTTTTGTGAGTATGCACAAAAGGTAGAGAAGAGAAACTTCTTCAAGCTTATAGAATAGGGTTAATGAGTTTATGTACATGGCAGAATTTGGTTTATAATTTGTTCCCATTGTATGTGTGGCAGCAAGGAAGGGGGCAGACTGAAGTTTCAACTTTTCCTCTTAACTTTGGAGGTTACAGACTTACTCTAAAAAGATCTGGATCATTGTGACCAGCCAAGCTGTCTTAGGTCAGTTTGCATGGTTTTAATTACACTTTTATTTTAAAGACTAACATTTATGTCTCCAGCCCAAACTTCTTCCTTTGCTCCTTAACCATATATCCAACTGTTATCGTGACATTTTCTTTTAGAGACTGCAAACTAAATATATCCAAGCAAATTTATGATCATTTTTCTCGAAATTGCCTACATCTCTGTCACCATTGAAACCTGTTGTGTTACACAATATCCAATTTTTCACCAAATCCCATAGATACTACCTTCTAAGTATACTGTAAATCCATCTACTTCTGTCCCTCTGCATCACCACCTCCCTCATCTAAAAAAGTCATAGCCTCTTATCTGCATTATAGCAACAACTTCCTAACTAGTTTTCCTGTATCCACTGTTTCCATTCCAATCAATTAATCTCATGGCAACCAAACTAAACTATATGAAATACAAAGCTAATTGTGTTACATTTGCTTAATGCTTGCTAAATATCTTCTATGTGTTTTGGAATGGGTACAAAACACCCTAATCTGTTCTAAATTTCCTGCCCTTTCAGGATATTGTGGTTTGGAGCTGTGTGCATCCTAGAATAATATGTTCTTAAACTTAATCCGTTCCTATGGATCTGAACCCATTTTAAGTAGGACTTTTTGATTAGGTTAACTTCAGTTAATGTGTGTCCTATCTCAATCAAGATGGTTTGTAATCCTATTATTGGACTCCTTTTAAGTGGAATAATATTCAGAAATATAAAAAGCCACAGAGGAAGCAGCCAGAAGCTGAACATCAAGAGAACCCAGAAGAGATGGCAAAGACCATGAGATGCCACCATGTGCCTTGCAATGTTACAAGCTAATGATCAAGGATCAGCAAAAGCCAGCTTCATAATATCAGTCTTCAGGAAGAAAGCATCACCTTTTTGACATCTTGATTTAGATTTTCTCTTAGCCTCAAAACTGTGAGCAAGTATAAGTCCTTTGTTTAAGCCAACCTGTTGCATAGTATTTGCTTAAGCAACCAAAGAAACTAGAACAAATTTTGGTACCAGAAGTAAGCTGCTGTTATTACAAATACCAAAAATATAGAAATGGCTTTGGCATTGGGTAATGGGTAGAAGCTGGAAGAATTGTGGGGGCTCAAAAATGAGTGAGAGCTGTAGAGAAAAGTTTTTATTGTCTTAAAGAATATGTAATTTGTCATGAATAGAATGTTAGTAGAAATATGGACATTAAAGGTAGTTCTAGCGATGCCTTAAAAGGAAATGATTAATGTGTTATTGGAAACTGGAGGAAAGGTGATCAAAGTTTTAAAATGGCAGAAAACTTGGCAAAATTAAGTTCTGATATCAGAAGGAAGGCAGAATTTAAAAGTCATGAACTTGGATATTCAGCTGAGGAGGTTTCCAAGCTGTGTGGAAGGTACAACCTGGTTTCTCCTTACAGTGACTATAGAAAGGGAAGGGATTATATTAGTTTGCTAAAGGCTACCAATGCAAAATACCAGAAATGAGATGGCTTTTACAATAGGAATTTATTAGGTTAAAAACTTACAGTAATGAGACAATGAAAATGTCCAAAGCATCATCAGAGATGCTGTCTCACCAAAGGTCGGCTGCTGGTCCTGGAGTCCTGCCATGTGGCAAGTCAAAATGGCAGCCAGTCTCTGCCTCTCCTCCAAGCCCACGTTCTCCCTGAGCTCAGCTGAGGGTGATCAGGCATATTGCTCATTTTTCCCCTCTCTTGTAGGCCTCATTGCTTCAGGTTCAGCTGCTCCGCTGATTCCAGCCTCTGGCCTTTCTCAGCCTCTTGAGGTGTCTCTATTTGTCTGCAGCTGCAGGCAATCATGGAGTCCTTTCTCCCATGGCAGGGTAAAATGGCAGCTTACTTTCTCTGTGTTTCTCTGCATGTCACTCCTTTTTAATAAAGAACTCCAGCAAGAGGGCTGAGACCCACCCTGGGTCGCGCCTCACTGAAATACTCCAAAGAAGGCCCCCCAACTGAATTCAATCCAATCAAAGAGTCTCATGCCCACAGGAATGGACCAATTTAAGAACATTATTTTCTGAGGTTCACATAAAAGACTCAAAGCAGCACAAGCGTTCACTGAGAAATGAACTCCTGGGAACAAAGAAGCCAAAATTGACGGTTTGGAAAATTCTGAGCCTATCCAGATAGTGTCCTCTGAGACTAGTGACAGAATTGGCTCTATCAAGGACCACCCTGAGCTTCCAGAAAGTAAGTCCCCAGAGACTAGTGCTCCACGTGAGGGTTTAACTGAACATGGAATCTTTTCAGGGGAAGTCAGGATTGGAAATGCCTTATCCAGGAAGGATCTATGGAAAGTTCTTTTGTCTGATGGTTTGGACCCCCCTGTGAAATACATGCAAAGCCACCAAGTTTTTGTGAGATATGTATGAGTGGAACCACTTCCAACCTGGACTGAAAGAGATAGAGAATGAACAAACTGAAGGAAGAATGACTTTAAGAGCAGAAATATGGAAGCCAGGTCTAGATCAAAGGGATCTCCTCAGGCCAAGAGAGCAGGCACACACATGTGTGGAAAGGTCAGGTTCACCCTTGCATTTGGAGGGGGCAGATCATCTGCCCTGTCACTTGGAGGTGGCAGGTCTTCCACCCTATAATTTTCAGGGACAGCACTGGCCACCCCAAAGCTTGGAGATGGTAGGACTGTACCCCAACATTTGTGGAGAGCCAGGATTCCACCATGATGCTCTGAGCAGGTGGGGTTTATGTCTTGTAATTTATGCAGAGTCTGGCTACGATCCTGAAGTTTGGGGAGGTTGGGGCCTTGACCCTAGCATTTTGAGACAGCATGACCACTGTGCAAACACTTGGAAGAGGTGGGGCTGCCATTCCATCAGGACTGGAGGACAAAACATCAATCTATAGATGACTCTCAGACCTTATAATCCAATGCAGTTTGCCCTGCTGGATTTCAGAATGGTTTTGGACCCATGAACTCTGTTTTCCTCCCACTTACTCCATATTGGAATGATAATATCAATCCTATACCTGCTCTACCATTGTATATTGGAAGGAGGTAACTTGTTTTCTAGGTTCACAATGGAGAAGAATTGTGCACCAGTAGAGATCACACCAATAACCAATTTATTTTTACTTTTAAAAAAAAATGTATTTTTATTAAAGAAGTTGTGAACTTACAAAACAATCATGCACATGTGTGGAATTCCCATACAATACCCCTCCACCAACACACCACACTGATGTGGAACATTTGTTACAGATTATGAGATAATATCATCAGACGATTACCACACTGTGTCCATAGCATACATTTGGCATATTTTTTCCTTCCCCCTCTGTTATTAACACAGTACATCTTTGGGATTGATGCAAGAATACTACAATATTGCTGTTAACTATAGTCCATAGGTTACATTAATTGTATTTTCCCATGCTTCTCCACATTCCCACCACCCTGCAATAGTGACTTACATCCATTCTAGTTCACAGAAGAACATCCTTGCATTTGTATTCTTAACCACAATTCTTACCCAAAGGTGTTCACTGTGTTACTAAGTCCCTAGATTATTCTCTAATTTGCTTTCACTTGACATTTACATCAGCCACAATCCCATTTATAAACCAGCTGTATAGTGAATATTCTATTCACTATAATGTGTTACCATCAACTCTATCCATTTCCACCCTTTTACAGTCAAGTTAATTAAAACTTCTACATACATTAAGCATCAGTACCCCTTCTCTGCCCTCCTCTTATCTCCTAATAACCTATACTCTAGGCTTTAACTCCAGGCATTTATCCTTCATATTTAATTCATATTAGTGAGACCATGCAATATTTGTCCTTTTGTGTCTGGCTTATTTCACTTAGCATAATGTCTTCAAGGTTCATCCATGTTATCATATATGTCCCAATTTCATTTCAATGTATGGTATAACATTGTATGTATATACCACATATTCTTTATCCACTCATCAGTTGATGGACACTTGGGTTGCTTCCATATTTTGGCAATTGTGAATAATGCTGCTACGAACATTGGTGTGCTAATGTCTGTTCGTGTCACAGTTTTCAATTCTTCTGGATATACACTTAGTAGAGGAATTGCTGGATCATATGGCTGTTCTATATCTAGCTTCCTGAGGAACCACCAAACTGTTTTCCACAGAGGCTGCACCATTTTACATTCCCATCAATAGAGAGGAGTGTTCCTATTTCTCCACATCCTCTCCAGCACTTATTTTCTATTTTATTTTTTTAAACAATGACCATTCCATATGCTGTGAGATGATATCTCATTGTTGTTTTGATTTGCATGTCCCTAATAGCTAGTGATATTGAATATTTTTCATGTGCTTTTTGGCCATTTGTACTTCCTCTTTGGAGAAATGTCTACGTTTTTTTGCCTATTTTTTCATGGAATTGCTTGCTTTTTTATTGTTGAGTCATATGATCTCTTTATAGCTAATGGAAATTAACCCTTTTCAGATATATGATTTTCTTTTGAAAATATGAAAATAATTTGATAGCATTTCTGTTGGTGAGGAAGGTTCCTATTTTTCCCATAAGGATTTAATTCCTTAATATTGGAGTCTCCAAGAATAGAGGTTTCAGGAAGAACATCATCTCAATTTTATTCAATTCTTGACTACAGCATGTTATTTCTTTTGACATTTTGTTCTCATTTTTCACCTGGTTTAGTTTCTTTTATTCATCTCTCAAAATTATGTAGATATTCTTCTCTCAAGACAACTTTTTAGGATGCAATTCTTTGTGCCACTGCCTTGTCTGTTAGTCTACTTCCTCCACAATTCACAGTGAAAAATACACTTTACATTGAGACCAGTACACATTTCTTAATAAATGCCAGTGCATCATTATGAATGCATGCTCTGTACAGTGTATAACCTAAGGAATTGAAAGAGAACAAGGCACTCCATGAATAAATGCTCCATCTTTCCTTCCATGAAGAAAAAAGCACTTCCCTCTGTGTACTTTACAATAGAAATGGCCCATAGGCTATGAGTCAATGAAAAATTTGCAAATACTGTTTAGCAGATGCTTGAATTTTATTTAAATAATTAATGATGAAAGGAAAGGACTAACTAAAATTTAACATAATTTTCTTAAAAGAAATACATTATATAGGGCCAGCAATGGACAACGTGGAATACATTTTCGTTGAAATGTTTAATATAAGAAAGAATACTGTCACTCTGTTATGGTTGATGTAGTAGTAGGTATTTTCTTTCTCATTCTCTGGTAAGCCTTCTTTCATTAGGTGAGTAAAAGAAAAGAACGTAGATTTAAAGGTATGTGAATTAAGTTGTTAGCTTTTCTAAATGGAGGAATATTTAGTGAATATGAGATTTAAGAAGTGAATACTTCCTTGGTAATAGTCTTTTTATTTCCAAGTTTACTTAGAAGATACATGGTCCTAGATCTTTACTGCAAAAATAGGGCCTAATCTCTTTTCAATTAATGTGGTTATGATTTTGCAGAGGTGTTTTATGTGTTTTCATTAACAAAAAATAGATTTAGTGAGATTAAATAGTACACTAGTTAATAAAAATCTGGAGTTTAAATTTTTTTAGTGAAATACAATTTTAAGTCTTGCTTCCTGTATAATTGCAAGGTTTTTTTGTTTTGTTTTGTTTTGTTTTGTTTTTTAAATTCATTCAGTTCTGGAGCTTCTTCTGGAGCAGGGTTAGGAAACTTCTGTCCTTCACCAGTGCTCAGTAGCGCTCCTGTGGGCTCATGTTTCCATATTTTGCCAAAAGTGTTTGAGGTTCCAGAGTCTTAGAAAGTGAACAAAGACAAAGGAATGATGAGGGAGGCATTTTGATTCTTGGGAATCTATGGAAGACATGGTGCGTCATTCTAAAAAGCCTACATAAAGGTTTTTAGCAGTATTAAGTAGAAATTAAGGGTAAAGATTAAGTATTTTTAAAATTTTAGATTCTTAATTTGTCTTTCAATCCCTTTAAAAAACGCTATAAAACTGTGGGGCCTGACAGTTTCAGGGTTAATATCTTTCAAGGAGCAGTTAATCTAAGGCTGTGTGAACCATCGAGAGCTTGGACAAAAATGGAAAGTTATTCAAGTCATTTTATGATTGAGCAAAACTGTGATTCTAAAACAATTACACAAAACACAAACTATGGGCTGATAATCTCATAGTTAGTCCATAAAACACTAATCCTTTGATGTTCTCCATCAAAACTAAGAACTTTGGCAGGTATGTTTGGTAAATCCTACAAAAATATATTCCACTTGCAGAGATTCACAATAAACATTGACCTGTTAAAAGGCTGTGTAAAGTATTTTGGTAAATAAATTATGCTTAGCCCAGAGTTCCCAAATGTATTATACTACACAATCCTCTATCTGCTTAACACTACTGCCAAACTAGATTTTAAAGGAACATGTATTAAGATAAAGCAATATAGTCCAAGTTCACTTTAAAAAGATGGATATAAAAATCCTAACATAAAAAATTCCCAAACTAAAGTCAAAAGTGCATTTAAATTAAAAACTACAACAAAACAAGACAAAAACCAAACAAGTAAAGGGAAATTCACTAAATTTTAATTGCCTCAAAGGTAGGATAGGAGGGGAATGAAATTAATAACTTTTCCTTTATATATTTCTACATTATTTAATTGTAATAGCAATATTATATTTTAATTTTTTGGAACTGGAAATTTTAGAATTGTAAAACAAATCACCCCTGTCAAGTAGAGTTTACCCAAGGGATTTAAGAATGACTTTTCATGGGTATATATTGATAAATTGTATGATTTAAATGAATTGGACTTAGATATCTTCCAGGAATGCTAAATTCAACGTGTCCAAAAATTAAATAATTTTACTTCCTATCCACCTGCAAGATTTCGCCTGATATTCCTTACTTCATTACATTCTTATCACTTACCTTCATCCACTAAAATCCATAGAATATATTGGAAAATCAATAAATATCGGTTGAAAACCGAATGAAATGTTATACCCCTCAATAGATGTATTTGTTTGATAAGGGCCTGCTCATCTACTAGGCTGGTTAATCTTGTAATATCCTCATTCACTGTGGAATTATTAGATGATATATATATATATATCTGAAGGGTCTCTCTCTAGTTTTCCAGATATGTTGGTGGTAATCAAGTTCTAAGTAGATTTTTAGAGACATTTAAATACATTTTGCCCTTAAGTTTGTATAACTTAGTATTCAGGTCTACTTTGATTTTAGAAAAACTTGCCAGAGTATCATGCTGTGAAATTCCTAAAGGATTTTTATTCTGTGGTAGTGATATTTAAAATAGATGCTGCCAGAGTGGGTGTAGCTAAGTGGTTGAGCATGTGGTTCACATGTATGAGGTCCCGGGTTCATTCCCCAATACCTCCTAAAAAATAATAATAATAAAATAAAATAAAACAGATGCTGCCTTAAATGGCTATTCATCTAAAAATAAAGACCACTGGAAGCTCAATATACTGAATATTGGCCATAATTATGGAAAAATATAATTTATGCATGACAAGAAATCTCTGCTTTCTAAGGAACATATAATATTAAAAATAGGCATATTTAATCTTTATAAAAATATAGAATCTATAAGCCAAATAAAATTAAGTGCTTATTTAAATGATAATAGTGAGGGTGTGTATACGTATAAAGTGTTATAAAAAGAAATTCTTATCAGGATTTTTTCAAAATATAAATATTTCAATTTTTAAAATTTAACATTATTATCAAATGATTTTTTTTTTAGTTAGATAATGCAGTGGAGTATATATAATATATAAATATTTTTTATATAATTACAATTGAAATGCTTGCATTCAAACAAGCTCAGTGATAAGGAAACCTTTTTATACAAGTCATTAGCCTGATATTGACATTTTGGCACAGAAATAGTGCTTAATCTTTTTTTTTGTTTGTTTCCTTACTGTTACCAAGAATTAGCTGTCATTTTCCGTAAATGACGATAGCAAAGCCTCCAAAGTTCAATTCTAATCAGCATGACTGCTCTTTCTAAATCATTAAACATTATGGGTTTACTGTTCTGATTGCCAAATTCTTCTTTTCGGAGTCCTCCATGCTTGTCCATATTTTCACTTTCATAGCTTTTCGGAGTTGTAGGATTGAGAAACAATTGAACAAGATTACAGCTAATCATTAATCCATGGATGATTTTTTGCTGCTAATATTCCTGGTAGCAAATCCCTAGAAAAGAGGCATAGACCCACTATTATCTCATTGCTAGTCTCTTTCACCACAGTTCCTGACACTTGATAATAGTACAATTATTTTTTATCAAATGGAAAATAAGACTTTCTAAAATTTTACTGTAAATGTCTGATTCTTATATTTGACTCATTTTTTATGCTTCCATTTCTTTCATTCTACAAATGAAATATAAATAACAAAACCACACTACTCAATTTATTGAATGTTATTATGTGTCAGGTATTTCACTGAGCGTTATCTCATTTAAAGCTCATAATAGCCAAAATTAAAATGATTACATTTATGTTTCACATGAGGAGCATGAAGTTTTAAAAGATTCTATAATTTATCTAAGTTAGCATTGAGCAAGATATAAGTTAAATATTTGATTATTGATTTATGGTATTATTATTATTATTATAAAGTGGAGGTCATATTCATTCACCTTACATTTTAGAGACACTTTTCTGCATCTATTAGGATGAGGAGCTTTGTCACATCTATCTCTGCATCTCTAACATAGACAACAATACCTAAAACTACTAAACCATCAATACATGCAGTTGTATGAATAAACATGTCTTATTTTAGAATATTAGGTGACCTTTTCCATTATGAAACACAAGTAAAATATATCGACCCATTGGTATATGTAAACCATTTATTATTAAAAAATTACAAGTATTTTTATAACGCAAAAATTATAGACAATGGCATTCATTTATAATTTTCTGTTTCAAAATCAACCCCTACCAAAAATGAATCAGATTGATTTCATATATACTAGCTAAGCAAAACAAAATATCTGGCATAGTATGAGTTTTTTTTTAATATTTTAAATTGTAATTAATTATTTAATTTAAAACTTTAGGCAGAGGATGTGAGAGTGAAAAACATTTTGTTACAAATAAATGTTCACTGAATCAAACATTTTAAGCAAGCTTTTAAAAAATTATTGCAACCTAGTCACAAAACAATATTAAATTTGATTACTAGAAAACTTAAAGATAACAGTGTTTACTAGTATCCACCAGCTAGGATTATTTATTTTATACTACATTATTAAACTCTTTTGTTGTTTTCAATTCAGGATATAATTTAAATGGTTTAATTTTGATCTTAAAGTGATTGAAAAGACTTTATCTCTTTTATGACAGGGCAAAATAGGACATGTCTTTATGGGTATGTTGTATTTCAGTACATTCTTGGATTTAGTGCCCACTATTAATATCACTTCTGGGCACAAACACAAAATAATAATTAACTTAAATTCATTAATTATTATTAAGGAGAGGAGGCAGTTTTCATTCAATAGTGGTTCCAAAGACATTAGTGACTGAGATAAGATAACACTATATTTAAATGATTATAATCGCTGAATAGCTTCAAATTCGTGTGTAGCATGTTGCAGCATTCACTGTTCTAGGCAAAATATTAAATATATAATTAAAATTTTATGTATGTGCATAATGCAAACCACGAGTTTTACAATGCTGAAACTTTCTGGGCCTTAAAAATTATCTAGTAAAATATTACTTTGTGTTTCTACTTACCCAGAAGGTTAAGAATTGTTCATTGGAGAGGTAATTTCAGTGAACAATTTAAACATTTGTTTTGTTGGGCTGATATAGATCAGTAAAATCGGTTTTTATATTTCTTATTTTTAAAACCTTTCCAGTTGTGTAACATGTAACCAAAATAGTATACACTACATTATCAGATACACTTAAAGTTCTCCACATGTTGCATATAGATATTCCATTCATGATATCAGAAAATGATACTGTGGACATATATGAATCAGAATAGTCTGGCCTTTGCCTTTTTATTAAACTTCTCCATATCTTAATGTTCACATTTGTAATATAAAAACTTGGAACAAGTAAATTTCTAAGTACTTTTCAACTATAATTTTGATTATACAATGAGGAGGTTTGAAGGACTATTTCTTCTTTAGTAGTGTGAATAATCTACCTTTATAATTTAATAAGCTAGTGCATATCTCTGCAAAATTCCTTTCTAAATTATTTCAACTCTTCTAAATAATGTTATTTTTAATATAAATACAAGAGAGCCAAAAGAAAAGTTTTTGCAGGTGTTAATGTTAAAGTGAAATGGAGTCCAGATTATATTGGTAATTGTATTGAGAGAGATTCTTTTCTTCCATAAAACATAAGCTAGACAGTTGTCTGAATATAAGAGAATGTAAGTAACATGATTGAGCGTGATATTAGAGTACACAATATTTACAAAGGGTGATATGAATGGGATTATATATAAACCATTAGTAGTTGTGGCAAATTTAGTTTAATAATTCAGTTTTTAGACTTGTTAGGTTCATAGATTGTTCCAAATGTAATAAAATGGGAATAAGTGTATAATTATAATACAAGTCTTATAATTGAGTATTCAATTTGTTTTTATTATAATACAAATTTTTTAGTCATGCAATATGTACATTACACAAGCAGAATGAGTTTCAATAAATAATCAAAATGCATTTCAAATTTTCAATTCTTCATTTATCAGATTAAATAGTGGAAACTGAAACAAATGCTGGAGTTATAGATACAAGTTACTTGATTTACTTGTTTATAGAACTTGAATATTTTAAGTGATACTGCCTAAAAGTTTGTGGGAAAGTCAATAGATTTATAGAGAATAGCATCTGCCTCCTTTGCCCAAAACATGTTTAGTAAAATAGAGCACTTTTGTGTGTTTCCTTTTCATTTTTAAACTCTGTTTTGGTTTTTATCTAAATAGGTTAAAATGTTTTGTGATTTAAATATAGGCAATAGAGATCTGGTTTTTACATTCAGACCTTCATTCATTCAACAGTACTAACTGAGCATTATTGTGTGCACAGCACTCTTTTAAGTGCTTGGGCAAAATGCATGAAGAAAGCACATGACTCTGCCATGATGGACCCTCCACTCTCATAGAGGAAAATAAACAATGAACAACAAACACAATAAATGAGTAAATTAATTTTTTAAGAAAGATAAGTCCTGGAGGGAGTTTGAAATTTTAAATATGATGATCAGTCAAAATAAGTTTCATTGACATGGTGGCATTTGAGTAAAGACTTGAAGGATGTGAGGAGTTAGCCATATGGTTATCTGGAGGAACAGGATTCCAGACAGAGAAAAATAGTTCATTTCAAGGCCCTGAGTAAAAAATATGCTTATCAGAAAACAAGAAAACCAGTGTAGCTGGGGCAGAATGAGAAAAGTAGAAAATAAGCCTTGAAGACATGGGTAATTGTCAGATTGGATATAGCATCCTATAAGGCAATGAAAGCACAGTCTGTTTTCTGTTTGTTTTTTTTTTTTGCTTTTATCCATTTTCAACCCCCCCATTTTTGCTGTGTTTGTGTCCATTTGCTGGGCAATTCTCTGTGTCTGTTTCCTGCCCTGTCTTCTCATCCTTTTCCTCCTGTCTTCACCGGGATTTGACCCTGGGAATCTCCGATGTGGGAGAGAGGCGTTCTGCCACCTGTGCCACCTGAGTTCCTGGTTTTTCCGCACATCTCATCTTGGCTCTCTCTTTGTGTCACTCTCCTGTTACATCATCATCTTGCTGCGTGGCTTGGGGGAGCCTGACGGTGCACCTGCTCACAGGGCCTGGTGGCCTGCGTGCTCCTATATTTTTCTTTATTTTACTGGGAGGTTCTGGGGATCAAACCCAGGTCCCTCCATATGGGAGACAGTCACCCAAACATTTGAGCCACATCTGCCCCCGAGTCTGTTTAAATGTAAATGAAATAGGGAGCTATCTCAGAGTTTTGAGTAGAAGAATAACATAAACTGACCCATGTTTTAGTAGGACAACTCTGGCTGGTAGGTTGAGAACAGGCGGGAGTATCTACTGCACTGAAGGCAAGAGATGATGGTGGCATACATTTTGGTGGTGGCAAGAGTAGTGATTGTGGATTCTGGTTATATTTTGAAGCTAGAAAGAGCATAGTTTGCTGAGAGACTTGATGTGGGTTGTGAAAAAAAAGAAGTCAGGACGACTCCCAGGATTTCCATCTAAGTACCTGGGAAGCTAGTTTTGCCATTATCTGGTGTTTGTGGGGAGCAGATTGAGAGAAGTTGTTTAGGATTCAGGTTTGGACATGTTAATTTTGAAGATGTCTATTAGAAATCTAAGGGAAGAAGTTGAGAAAGGAGTTGGATATAGAATCTGGCATTCAAGACAAAGGTCTGGAGAGGACATATAAATTTGGAAGTTATTAGCATAAAAATAGAATTTAAAGCCAGCAGGTTGTATACGACTATCAAGAGTGTGAGTGTATATAAAAACCTACTATTGAGCCATGAGATAATACAAAACTAAGAGGTTGAGGGGAAAGGGGAGAACTTGCAAAGGAGACTCATAGAGAGTGACCAGTAAGTTAAGAGAAAAACTAATATAATGTGGTGTCCTAGAAACCACAATATTTCAAGGATGAGGGAATAAACAACTCTTTAAAATGAATGTGAGGACCAAGTAATGACCACTGTATTTAACAACATGCAGGATTTTTTTGGCATGACCAAACAGATTGGTGCAGCAATGGGGCTGTAATCCTGATTTAAGTGAGGTTTTGATCTACTTGGAAAGCTGTGTATTGTAAAGTCAGGCAATGACAAGTGTTAGGAAGAAAAATTAAGCAATGTAAGGAGAAGAGAATGACAGATGATTCTACTTTTGATTAGCTGGTTAGGAAAGTCCTTTCTGAGGAGGTGACACATGTACTAAAGCCTATATAATGTGAGAGCATTGCAGATAGAAGAAATCACAAGTGCAAAGTCTCTAAATTGGGTGTGTGCTTGGCATGTTTAAGAATAGCACACTAGGTAGGTTTGGTTGGAGGGCAATGAGTTAGAGTGGTCTTAGAAGATGGGTTTAGAGAAGATGTTTAAATATGCTCTGCTTTTTTTCTTTTGGGAAAAGGAATTAAACTCATTCAATTATAAAAATATTTATTGAGTTACATTTTCCAAATGTAATGACGTAATTATTCATGAACATAAGCAATGGTTCATTTAATGAGGCCCTAAGAGAAACCAGCTGGTAGACCTATTCAAAATCAGAGAGTAACTCTAAAAGTAATTCATTGCATTTGACTTGTCATTTCAAAAAATTTTAAAAAGTTTATTTTTGCATTTGTGCATTAATATAGAGATTGTAACAGCTGATATCAGAGTCTTCATTTAGAGAGTATTAAGATATATGAGGTCCTTTAAGCTTAATTTTGATATTAATAAATATGTGAAAGACTCATGAATTTTTTGAAAGTTCTCAGTAAAGTGTTTTTTTTATATAAGGATTCTTAAAAAATATTTTAAGTGTGGATTTAACTATAGCTGTATCATGGAATTCAAATATTTTTTACTGTAATGTGATTTATTCAATAAAATTTATTAGTATTTATCAATTATGCCAGCTGTTATCATTTATCTTATAAATCTGGAAGGACCTTGTACCTTGCTTTGACAGAGACAAGGGGGTAAAAAACACTATGCCTTAAGAGACATTGCAGCTTTCATTTTGTCCTTTTGGAATGCTGCCCAGAGACTACCATGTAAAGAAACCTGTCGAACCTCGTGGAGGATGAGATGACAATTGTAGAAGAACCAAGATAGCCAACAGTCAACACTGACCATCAAGATTGGGAGTCAAGCCATCTTATATCTTATATCTTTCAGTCTAGCTAAATCTCTAGCTGAATGCAGCCACATGCATGAGCCTAGGCAAACCAGAGAAGCTTCCCAGCCAATCCACTGAAAGTAGACTTTAGGAGACTTGATTGACTGGAAACAATGGGTATCCAATGACTTCTTTGAACAAAATGTTGACATATACACACTGTGTTTAAAGAATATCATTAGTAGATCACATTAAAAAAAGATAAATTAAAGATCAGGAAGCACAGCAGGAGAATTTTATGGTAGTTTAAGTCAAGATCATGTGTGTTAAATTAAGAAATGTAAATTTTAACTATGATCAAAGTTTGGCTTGTAGTTTATAGTCATGCAAAAAGTCATAAACTGTCATCTGTATCCTTAAAATAAGTAACTGAAGTGTCTTCCTTCTCATTTTATTTTATAATGAATTATAAAAGTCATGCATAAAATATTTACATGCTCATATATATATTATTTTAAATAAAATAGAAAACATTCTTCACAGAAATGCCTATTGATAACAAACAATTGTTCTCTTTGGTTATATTAAGGCTCCATCTGAATAGTCTCATAATTAGCTTGGCAATATTGCATTGGCAGCTGAGCAAGTAATCTGATATGAATTAACTCATTGGTTTGGATGTGATTATGACCTGGCAGATCACACAAAATTCCTAAGCACTGAACAAGAATAGCAATTTTGCTGAACCATTTTGGTGACCTGGAGAAAGAAAAGAGAGACAAAAAAATAACAAACAAAAAAAAAAAACAAAAAACAGTTTCTGCTTCAAGAATTAAATAACAAGTACCTATCTTCTCTCTTCTGTCTCTCAGTCCATCTGACTCCATGCCTACCCTTCTACCTAATGATCCATCAGCTCATATTTTGCCTTACTAAAAAAAATTGGTAGTTGAATGTACATGATATAATTGAGACAAATAGACAGGGGATATTATATTAAAATGAGTAGACAGGGAATTTTTGGAATTTAAAACAATGTTACTTCATGGTGGCCACATAATTGAGCTAGATCTGCTTGTACACAGAAGCTGCAGTGAGTGTCTAAAAGTATACATTGATTTTAAAAAAAACAAAAACAGCTTTATAGAGGTATAATATTATATACCATAAAACTTACTCATTTGAAGTGTAAAATTCAGTAACTTTTAGTACATTTACAGAGTTGTGCAACCATCAGCACAGTCTTGTTTTAGAACATCCTCATTCCTGTCAACAGTCCCAGACAACCACTAATCTTTCTGTCTCTCATCTGGCTATTTCATATAAACAGAATCATACAATATGTTGTCTTTTGCATCTGTCTTCTTTCATTCAGCTTAATATTTTTTTGAGGTTTAACCATGTTGTAGCATGTGTCAATCCTTGGTGGCTTTTTGTTGCTTAATAGTATTCCATTATACACTTGATTTTTATGTTGCAAATCTCACATCTCATTCCAATATTATACTATATTTATGTCTTTCATAATATCATTTAGCTCTTTTAAAAGCTACTAGCAATGCTATTTCTAATGTTATTTTAACAATTCAACTTTTGGGGCATGTTGTAAGAATTGCTATGTTGCTCCCCTACTTTGTACAGCTGAGTGACACTAAGATATATAGATTCCTTCCAGCAATGAAATCTTTCTTCTTCCAATATAAAAACAAACCAGATTATTTTGACAGGAAATAGATTTAGCAATTTCTGCTCTCTGTAGCTCCTCAAGTACAAAGTGTTTGTGTAAGTCACTCATGAAATTTAATATATTCATTTTACTTTTTTTCCAATATGTTTATTTTAAACAGTCTTCAAATATGCTTTGTTATATTTTGGCAACCATTTTTTTGCCTAACAACTAATCAAACTAATGCTATAT
Source organism: Cabassous unicinctus (assembly GCA_029593785.1). Lineage (NCBI taxonomy): Eukaryota > Metazoa > Chordata > Mammalia > Cingulata > Chlamyphoridae > Cabassous > Cabassous unicinctus. Next base: position 18,606 of record JAQZBX010027173.1, read on the forward strand.
CATGTTAATATAGAAATAAAAATAACTTTAAAATTTTATTTTGCAGAGAAGAATATATATTGTAAAACATAATAGTCCATCTATTAAATGGCTTTATGAAATGTGCTTTGGCTGTCAAACAATAATGATGAGGAATAATATACCCAGTTTGAAAGTTTTAATTTTAATGCATATTTGTCTCTAGCATTTGTGGAATCCAACATCTGGAACGAATAGGAAAGAAGCTCAATCTCTTTGACTCCCTTTATTTCTGCATCGTGACTTTTTCAACTGTGGGCTTCGGGGATGTCACGCCTGAAACATGGTCCTCCAAGCTTTTTGTTGTTGCAATGATCTGTGTTGCTCTTGTGGTTCTACCCATACAGGTAGGCATAAGCATGTTCAATTGTGCAGAAATGTGCAAAGACTTATGAAATTAAATCTTCCACATGTCACAAGAAATACAGGGTAGTTTATTCGTCTACCAGTAATATATTTACACACAGTGAGTACATCTAATAAATTAATCAAAATCCTCTCAGAAATGTCTTTTTGCATTATATTAGAAACAAGTTTTTGTTCCCTCTAGTTGTGACTGATAACTCACATCTCTTTTCAATTCTTCACCATGTTTTCTTTTAACTATAGGCTATTTAATTGAAAAATTTAACTATATTATATGATAATTTAATTTTTAGCTGCAGGTTAATAGATCAAGGAAATAAACTTGCAAAGGGATAATTTGTCTTGATTCTGGATAATAAACCTAAAAGCCGTATATCGTGATGAGAAAAATATATGTTGGTCAACAAAAACAAACAAAACCTGAAGATCATATATAAATAGTATGCATCCTTTTGGGAAGTGAATAAGGAAACTGCAAAGTATCAGAGCTATAAAATGGGACTAAGGATAGGTAAATGCAATATACAACTCTTTTCTACAAAGAGCCTTGGGTGCCCATGGGTGGGCAGGTTAAAAACAGGTTATGGCAAATGTAAATCAAATCTGGATGTTCCATAACACAGCCTTTGGTCACAATGTTACTAAAATACACTTTACATATCCACAAATAACCATTCCACTCTTCTTCAATCCTACATTTCTTCCCTTTCAATATCCCTGCCCTTATTCTTCCATTTCCCTCAGGTACTAGCTATGATACAGCTAAAATATGGCCTTGTGTGCTGTCATTGTTTCCCATTGCATTAGATGTGGGCTGCACTTGACAGAAGAATGTGAAAGAAATGCAGATGAGGTTTTTCTTTTCACTTAGCACAGTATACATGGCTACAAACTCTACTGGACATAAAACCGAGGCACAAATATTTCAGTGATCTGCAATGATATAATTGGAAAATCATGTTAATACATTTCCTTAGTGATGTGAAGCCCCTGGGAGACATTTGCAGCCTCTTTAGCAATCATTTGAAAGGTTTATTTTTGTAGGGAGCACTGATAATTCGAATCTCAATGAGTTGCATCTAGGAAATTGAGTATACCTAATACACAATAGATGTATTGATTTTTATTTTCATGCCTGGTGGTTTTCATTCACATGTGAAAAATATATTACAGTTTGAACAGCTGGCGTATTTGTGGATGGAGAGACAAAAGTCAGGTGGAAACTATAGTCGCCATAGAGCTCAAACTGAAAAGCATGTTGTTCTGTGTGTTAGCTCCCTGAAGATTGATTTGCTTATGGATTTTTTAAATGAATTCTATGCTCATCCAAGACTACAGGTACATTTAAATTATATTATGCTATCTACTGGATCATACCTTGTAACATATTGTCAAACTCACTTAACTGATGGTGCAGCTTGCATTCTGGAGAATTGTTATTTATATAACCAAATATGAACGAGTAAATAAAGAACTACATATATATCCCAGGAACATAGAAAAAAATGATGGAAGAATTCACAGCATTTTAAATTTACTTCTTTATCTACATTGAAAAGGCAAATGGAATTATGTTAATGCTACAAAGAAAGGGTTTTCTTTGATCTGAAAGGATTACTTTTTCCTCCCTTGGGTAAAACATAAAACATTTTTTATGAACTAGTGAATGTTAATATAAAATATAATAAAACAATGAAACAGCCATTTCAATATCATCTGCTCACTTGAATACATTAAAATTTATCAAGTATTGCTAATGGAAAAGTAGAAGTCTGGAAGTTCCATTTTTTCTTTTGTTTCCTGGAGTGTAACTAGGTCCTTTTTTTAGAAGCAAATGACCAAAAATTGGACAAAAACTAGCTGAATTGAGAACATGAATTCAGAAAATTATCTGTGTATGCAGATAAGATCCTTAGATAATTCCTCCTCTTGTCAAGGTACTGGGCCAATATAAATGTGAACAATCTCTTTTCTTGCTTAATGCACTTAGTCTAGTCCAACCCTTAAAGAACTCCTTGAAGGTCTTGAATTTCCTCAATGAATATGTGTTAAGAGGTTGGACAAGCCCCAGAAATCAAGACCATGCTGAGTATATATACTTATCACTGCCTTACTAAAAGTAAAAAGATCCCTTTGTGACTATATTAAAAACCTTTGAAAATACCATTAGTGAGGCTTAACTTATTTAGTATATTAATTTGTTATCATATAAGTGCATTTGCATTTTCTTTGAGCAAATCCATTTTTATTTGTCAGGCCTTTTTGCATATTCATACTGAGAAATTTTCAGTTTGCTTATTATATTCCATAAAGAAAATCTATTTAAGGGGAAATTTGATCCCAGAAAATATCATAGAAATTTATTTTGTATATTATCAATATAGAGAATTCTTAAAACTCTAAAAATTTCTATTAGATACATTTTTTAGTTATAAAATGATGACTACTAGATAATTTTATTACCTAAATATTAGTTTTTCCATGCTATTTCATCATGAAAAGTACCTTTTATGTATTTTGAAATACTTTGATCTGAAACTATTTTATTTAATTTGCTCTGCCAGGATTATCAATAATTTTATGAATTCTTACCTTTTCAAATATTCACCAGAAATTCATAATTATGAGTTCATAATAATCTTAACAAATATAAATCAGTACAGTGTGTTGATTCTAAAATTAATAACCAGAAGTACAAATTGATACTTAAGCACTTCTGCTTGTTATTCAATGAAGTTTTTATGATCAACCTGTAGTTATAAGTAAGAACTTCACAAGCTGGAAATTATCTGCTGAGTATAAGCACTAATTACCTTCTTTTTATGATAGTAATAAGAATTAAATAGGTCAGACTAAATTTATTGATATGAGAACTTTATATCTTAGATTATGCTTATTATAATGTTATTTAACGTATATCCAGATTGTAAATGTGAACTCTTTATTTATTAGCAGGAATTCATTTCAATTTTACTGCATTTCAAGATTTTCTTAGATATTTTACTTATCTACGTAGGATAGAACAAAGCATTTCTGTTTCAAGCACATCATTCATTTTGTTTTGAATAGGATTATTATGTAGTGATTTTGTGTCCTACTGAAATGGATGTGCAAGTTCGAAGGGTGCTACAGATTCCAATGTGGTCACAAAGAGTTATCTACCTTCAAGGTTCAGCCCTTAAAGATCAGGACCTATTGAGAGCAAAGTAGGTGTTTTTTAAAACCTATTTCCATCTTCCAGTTTAAAGTTTTGATTGCTTTAATATCTTTTCTCTCCACGTGTTTTAATATGGCAAGATAAGTGTTTTGAATACAGAATTTTGCCTCACTTGTACTGCTTGTCAAATTGAAAGTTTGAAAATATAAAATCAGGTGTTTGCTCCTCTTTTCCAGCCTAGTTTCAGGCTAAGGATATTCAGAAGACCATGTTTACGCAACCCAATGAGAAGCATGACATGGTATACTTAGCTCAGTCTGTCAGAGATGGGCTGAGCATTGTTCAAAACCTGAATACTATTTTTACGTCACAAATAAAAATACTGGACTAAACATTCCATGAAATACCAAAACAGGTTGGTTTAGACTTTAAAGAGGTTTCAATATGTGCAGGGGATATAACACTTGTGTTGCTGGCGGTCAAAGACAAAAAAAGTCTGTAGGGGCTGGAAGAATCAGAAATAAGACAGGTCTTACTTACTGACACTCTTTCTCTTGTGCATGTGCCAACCGAATTGCCTTAAAGTTGATACCTTTTGAAAGATTTGTCACAGGTCATGAGGGTTAGACCATATGAGCAGAGTGAGAGCGTGGTTGGGTACACTCTGGGCACCAGGGAATCAGGATGCCTGCAACACAACATCATATCAGAAGCTGGAAACGATCCTTAGCAGAGTTTGCTTTGCTTGATATTTGCTGTTCCTTTTAAAGTTTTGAACACTTTCATGTTTATCCTTGAGTTGTTCTACCTGTTCTTTTAGATTGAAAAGTCTTCTCACTGAATTTTATGGCATAAATGTTTTTTTATTTGTTTTTGTTGTTGTTATGTTTTACCTGGATGGCTTCAGTGTGCACTTGAGTGTGTGCGTGTGAGTTTGTACATATTCTGTGTATGTTCTGTGTGTGTGGTAGGGAGGTAGAAGTCATGGAAAATAAAAGAAGAAAAATAAGAACAAACTCGCAAGCTCCATTTTGCTGCTTCATCCTTCAGTTGATGACTGAATACATAGTAACAGCCACTCTGATCTTACTTCAATGTACCTGAGATTATTTCAATTCTTTAATAATTTCTGAAACAAAAAAACACCACTATTTATCGTCAGAATATAGTAACTGATACAAATAGCAAAACTGAGTTTTGTTGAGACTATGTTAGTATTTCTGGTGGATTAAATACTTTATATATGTTTTACTGTATAGATGATAGCTCTATAATAATTCAAATTCTCTTAGTACCTCAAGTAATCCTGACTTTAGTGTGGGTCCCTTTGCTATCTATACTTAATTGTTAGACCCCAATATAATCTGTCAATATATTCATCTGTGTAGATAATCAATATGCTTAATTTACATACAAGAGTGAAAGTTCTTCAAAGAATAAGAATAATGCCCATATTATATTTAACATGAGTTTGTGTGATAAATGGAGGCCTTATTTCTAGCTAACAGGTTAATCTAAGCTATTATTATTAGTTATTAGTATCTAAAGTAAATACTGCATAGTATAAATATAACTACTTTATTATTAATAGAATTAAAATGATTTCTTAGGAAATTAATCACATTTATAAGAAGCACCCCTGCCCCGCCCACAGGAATTTTTTTTTAAAAAAGAGCAAGAGAATGAGGATGAGCGAGAGGTAGCAGAGTGATAATACCCAAAGTTACATGACAGAGTACTTATTTTTATGTTCATTTTTAACCCTCATTTCATATAAAAGATTTGGGCTTTAATGTTAACTAATACATTCTTCAACACAATTCCCCATGCAAGGAACAAGGAGTAGGATTCTCCAAACAAGTTTCAAAGGTCAGTTGCATGAGTTTTGAATTACTTTGTTGAAAATAATGTTTAGAAAATGTTATCCAGTACTCAAATTATCTTAATAACTATGTCTCCACATTGCTCCGGAACAACTATTTGGTTTGGTCTAATTCCATGTGCTTTTTTATTTTTCCTCTCCATAGAAAATATATTTTGAAAAGGCTTATTTCATAATAGTGACTTAGAAAAACAATTGAGTACTCATTTTAAAATTAAACATTCTTGTTTTTAGAATGTTGTCAGGCATTGAAGCATTATCACTAAATTTAAGAAATACAGACTCTACGTAAGGGGGATGGGATTTGGAACAGATGATGGAAAATCTCCAAGAAATATAAAAATAGAGGAGCGTTTGACTTCTGAGTGCTGAGCAGTTCTGTTCCCTCTCTCTTGGTTTAATTGAGACATTGTAGTTAAAATGTAACTAAACATAAAATAAAAGTGAACACCATCCCCTTAGTTTCATCAAAGAATATATTTGAAAATATAATTAATCATAAAAAATACAATAAAATTTGACACCTTTTTTCACTTCTGTTATTTTAAATTATTGAATTATATAGCCAGGCCACAGTAATTATTTTTTCAGAAAAGATTTACTGTCAAATGCAATCATGTTCTTCAACTTTCATTTAAGTATGAGGATACATTATATACATGTACTTTTGTGCAATATGTGGACCAAAGCATAAAAATTCTAGTTTTCAGACAACATGTAGATATTCCAGTGTGTGATCATATTGTTTTTCTGCCTGTATTTAGGATGGATGATGCCGAAGCCTGTTTTATTTTGAGCAGTCGTTGTGAAGTGGATAGGACGTCATCTGTAAGTTTCTAAAATCTCCTTTCGTGGGTGTGCTTTCTCTTAAAGTTGATATTTTTTTTTCAGCCAACACAAAATATTGGTGACCTTAAAAATTTACTGAAGGAACCAAGGATTTCTAAACTATCTTTTCCATGTAATAAGAATAGATGCATCATTGTGTCAACAAGAGTGTGTTTGAAGTCATTTCTACTACTCCTTGGGTTTTCTGTTGATCAAAATAAAGTGAATCATGTAGAAACAGATCTTGATCTTGTTTTATTGCATATAGCCTATACTAAGTAATTTCGTTCAAATGACCTCAATTTCCTCAACTCCAATACAAGGCAGATGGATCAAATAGAGAGTTTCTAAATAAAAAAATATTTGTGAAAATTCTATTCAATTTATCTGGGATGAGGATCAGGAATCCGTATATTTTAAAAATATTTCCAGGTGATGTGAAAACACAGCCCAGTTTGAGAACCTTTGGCCCATACAATCTGTATATATTTTAGGTCTAAAGTTCTAGAAACTCATAACTAAATGAAATGGTATAAGTTAAATTATAGCTTCTATTTTTTAAAAATGTGTTCTAAATTTATTGGTTTTTTTAAAAGTATTATGTTATTTTATGTTGAATAGGTCTTCTTACCTCCTGTGTTTCTAAGCCAATGAGTATATCACTAGCCACATCTGGTGCACAGACAAGTGAGAAGACTTGATGGCTTCTGTAGAGACTGGGGGAAAGACAAGATCTTAGATGCCTTTCTCTGGGGCAGCTAATAGACATGCTATATGTTATAGGGGTTTAGGACTGTAAATCGTGCATATGGTTGGCTGTGAGTTGCTCTCACTCTTATTTACCTCATCTTCTCACTCATTTTTAAATCACCTTTCTCATCCTTCATGTGACGAGGATATAGATCAAACAAATGATTGTAAAATTTGTCAAATATTTCTTTTTAAAATATATGTTTTTTAATTTGCCTTCTCCCCTCCTTCTCCACAGTTACTTCCATAATTCAGACCAAATCCTTCCCAGCTCACTCTAGCACTACCTCAATACTTTAATGAGTTCAGCATAGTAGTTGTTCCAGACATATCAATGAGTAAATAAATTTGTGTTGAACATAACTTGCCCTGTGTTCTGTAATTATTTCACTTATATAATTGTGAATCTCTGCCCTCAAGCAACATCTGGATTTTAAAATACTTGCAATCCTTTGGTATCTGTAATACCTTTGCCTAACAAGGAAGGGATAAGCATTGGGAAATAAATACACAATGTCTGCCAGAGTACCTTTTTACATCATGGTGTGGGAGCTTTCAGTTAAACAAATACATTCCATTTCCTCCTGACTCCTAAGCTGACAGGAAATGAATAAAAAGATCTACACCCACAAGGAAAAGCGGATGGTAGATGAGACAACACTAATGCAATTTTGGAAGCTAGAAAGCAGATGGACAAGTGGTAACTGACTTAACAGCAGAAGGAAGCTGAAATTTAAGCTGAGAGTGGAAAAAACTCAAAAGCAGGCTGCTTTGTGCAATGGAACCTAAAATGTCTCAGAATTTAGAGGCAACAGATGCCTCTGGAAAGTGGGGCTGCATATTGGACTAAATACAAGATTAGTGGTTAAAAGTCTGTAAGAGAAGCAATTAGATTCCTTGACCACCTCCACAAATCCACAGCTGATTATTTTCTCTACCCCAGTAGAAGTTTGCTATTTGGAGAATTTGATACAGTGAGACTCTTCTCTCAGAAACACTAGGCACAGCTGAGGGTACAGGTAACATGCTAAAGTCAAGGAAATTAAGAGGACATCAACTCACGCACTGAATATGAAGCTCAAGTCAGCTCAGCTTCTCCTAGATGTCCTGAGAACTCTGATGGCCAGGTCCTGATCTCCATTGACACAAGACTAGAGGACTTTTCTCAGGGGATTGCCCAGTGCAAAATCCCAGACTAATTACAGACTGATCACCCCACAGCAAAGTCCATCAGAAAATATACTTGCCGCATTCAGGTTCCAAACAGCTTTTAAGTGCACTACTCCTATATACATTCAGACAACAGGGATTACTGGACATTTGAGGAAATCTCTAATAAACCAAAAAAACACATGTAGAATAGAGGAACTCAGAGGAAACACAAGCAATGCAATACAACTCAGGGGGAAAAAAGAAACTTTAAATTATATATTTGATCAATATACTTTAAATTATATATCTAATAAATTTCATTTGTATATATAATAAATAAATGAAAATTTCAATAAAAGGCTTAGAAGATAAACCTAAGAACATTTCAAAGAATGCAGAAAAATAATATGAATAATAAAGTCAAATAATGGAAAAGAGTAAAATTGTGAGAAAATTAAAGGGCAGTAAGGGAGAAACAGTATCCATAGAGTAGGAATTTAAGAGAGTCAGGAAAACAGAGGAGAGATATAATATATTGGCAAATAAATAATACATCAAATTTCCTAGACTGTATAATATATCACTTTCTAAACTGTAGCTGTCAAATTGAGAGGGCCTGCTCAGAGAAGAATGGTTGAAAAAAGACTAAGCTCATCAGCAAGATCGCCAGAAAAACGAAAGGACAATGAGAAAAAGAATGAAAATGAGGAGGGGAAGGAGAGAAGGAAAAGCTCACAACTAAATGATGGAGAATCAGAATGTCCTCAGACTTGCAATACCAGAAGACAGTGGAAAAATGTTTTCAAAATTCTGAAGGAAAATGTTTTTCTGCTTAGAATTGTGTATGCTGGCAAAACTTAAATCAAGTGAGAAAAAAAAAAGAAAAATAATTATAGATATTAAAGATTTGAAAAACTATAGTCTCAGGAAGCTGCTAGAAGATGTGTTTTACCAAAATAAGGGAGTGAATGAAGAAAGAGGAAGACTCAGTGGATACAACATAAAAGTGGTAAAAGTGGATCCTAGGCCAAAGGCTGAGAAGCAGGCTGGAGTTCAAGCACTCAGACCACAGCAGAGAAGGGAGAGCTGCTTCAGGGAAGAAGATAAAATCAATGTTATCTGATAATTGAGAGATTTACACTTTTAGGCAGAGTTTGAGTTAGTGATAAGTGGTTAGAAAACTAAGCAAATGCAAAAAAAAAAAAAAAAAAAAAAAAAAAAAAAAAAAAAAAAAAAAAAAAGGCAATTATTAACTCCAGAGAAAAACAGAATATTCAGGATTGGAAATATAATCACAACAATTTCCTAATAATGTAAATACTGATATTGATCTAGGAAGGATGGGACAAAGGGAATTTGGGAGTGGAGGGTTGGGGTTAAGAAAGTTATATTAGGAAGCGGGTGTGGCGCAATGGATAGAGAACCCATTTACCATATGAGAGGCCCCGGGTTCGCTTCCCAGGGCCTCCTTGTGAGGGCAGGCCGGCTCGTGCGGCACCGTGGGCTGATGCGGAAAGACCTCACAGGAAGGGGGAGATAAGCAGACACAGAGAAGACACGCAGCGAATGGACACAGCAACACAAGCGGCAAGGGGGGGATAAATAAATAAAATCTTTAAAAAATAAAAAAAATAAAAAATAAAAAAATAAAATTCATTCACATTTAATCCTTACAGAAACCCATTTTATAGATGAGGAAATTGAAATTCAAAGACGTTAAACAACTTGCCCAATTTCCTTCTCCTAGCTAGAGGTAGA
>JAQZBX010027174.1:0-17861 GCA_029593785.1 Cabassous unicinctus
AGAAGAGAAGCAAGCTGTTCGCCTGATCGTCTACAGCCGACCTTGTGGAGGAAACAGGAGCTAAGCCCGGAGAGAAACGCAGCCCCGGGAAGAGAGGAACCCCAGAAGCCTGAACCCTGGCAAATGCCGGCAGCTGTCTTGCTCTAACATGTGGCAATGGACTGTGGTGAGAGAAGAAACTTAACGCTTTATGGCCTGGCATCTGTGGACTTCTACCCCAAATAAATACCCTTTATAAAGACGAAAAAAAAAAAATAAAAAAGGCAGAACAATGGCTTATCTGAATAACAACATCTGGATCCCTGCCATTTATGAAAATGTTATGCTACATGGCAAGAGGCACTTTGCAGATGTAATTAAAGTTACAGAATTTAAAAGAGGACATTATCTTGTATAATCCCGGTGAGAATCACATGAACCCTTTAAAGGGGAGAATACTCTCCAGCTGGAAGTAGAAGAGTACAGGAAAGGAGATTCTGCAGAAGGGGAAGAAGTGAGAGATATTCCAATGTGTGAAAGATCTGATGCCCTGTTGCTGGGCCTGAGATATGGAGGCCCACATGCAAGGACCAATGAGGGACCACTGGATGACATCCAGAAAGAAAATGGGGTCCTTGTCCCTACAGGAGAAAGTGGCTGAATTCTGCCAACAACCTGAATGATCTTGGAAGAGATTCTGCCCTAATGCCTCTGGAACACAGCCCTACAGACACTTTGATTTGGCCTTATCATACTCTGAGAAGATTCCAGCTGAGCCCTCTATGAGTTCTGACCTAAAGAAACCATAAAATATTAATTTCTTTCTTGTATTAAGCAATAAAATCTGTGGCAATTTATCACAGATAGAAATCTTAATTCAGTATTTATAATTTATGTAGAAGTAAAATGTAGGGTGACAATAGTGCAATGACTGGAGGGGACGTTGTTATACCATACCTGAACTAGTATAACAACACTTGAAGGAAGACAGTGAAAATCAGCTACCTAAATCACAATGAGTTATAGTTATTGAGTCAAGAAAGGAAATAAATTGATTCATAAAAAATTCAATAAATCTGAAAAAGGCAGAAATAGAAGAATAGAAAACAAAGAAGAGATAAGACACAGAAAACAAATAGCAAGTTCATAGTTTTAAATGAAATCAATAATAAATTTAATCTAAACTGTATAAAAACTCCAATAAAAAGGCAGATTGTAAGAACGGATTAAAAATAAAACAAACAAAAACAAAACAAAACTATATACTGCTTACAAGGAACTCATTTTGACTATAAAGAAACACAAAAGTTAAAATTAAAAGAATGGAAAAAATAAGTACCATGTAAATATTAATGAAAAGAAAACTGGGTTGGCTATGCTGATATCAAAGTAGATTTAAAACAGATTTCAGAACCAGGAATAAATAGGATAATTACCTTATGATAAATCAACACACCAAAAGGACATAAAAATTCTGAACTTTTATGCACATAACAAAGCTTCAAATTTCATGGAGCACAAACTGATAAAAACACAAAGAGAAATAGAAAAATCCAGAATTTTATCCAGAGATTTAATCAGCCCTCGATCAATAACTGATAGATAAAGCAAACAGGGAGTTACAAAAGATAGAGAAGAATTGTAGAATATTATCAATCTTAACCTATTTGACAATTACCAAACCAATCAACATCAGCAGAATACACATTCTTTACAAGTGCACAGGAAAGATATACCAAGATAGAGCATAATCTAGGGCATAAAATAAAACTCAATACTTTTGAAAAGATCCACATTTTGTTTTTGTTTTTTTCATTTTTTCTTATTAGAGAAGTTGTGAGCTTATAAAAAAAGATCCAGCTTTTCTTTTCTTTTAAATTGTGTTCTCTGACCACAATAAAACCAAATTAGAAGTTAAAGTCAGAAAATATCTGGCAATCCCCATATATTTGGAAAGGAAATAAAATTCTAAATAACCCATAGATCAAATAAGAAATCAAAATGAAATTAGTAAGTATTTTGACTGAATGGCATTATAGACGCAATATGTCAAAAGTAGTGGAATGGAGATAAGCAGTACATACAGGGGATTCTATAGCAAAGAGGTTTTAAATAAGTATCCTCAGCTTTAATCTTAAGAAAATAGAGAAACAAGATCAAACTAAACCCATGAAGAAAATGCAGAAAAGGGGAAATAATAAAGATCAGACTATACTACAATAAAATAGAAGAAAGAAAAGCAATTAGAAAATCAATTAGATCAAAGCTCCTTCTTTGAAAGACTAATATAGCTGATAAGCCTCAAGTCAGACTGATTAGGAGAAAAAGAGACAGAGACAGAGACAGCTAGAGAGAGACAGAGATAGAGAGACAGGGAAACACACACAGAGAGAGAACAAGCACAAATTTAAAAAATTAATAATAAAATTAATTTAAAAAAAATAAAGTAATAAATAAATCTTTAAAATAAGAGTATATGTGCCAAAACATACCAACTTCTACCTTTTAAGTTGCAATTTATTGCATGTCAATTACATCGCAACAAAGACATTAAAAAATATATATAAAAAAAGAACTGGAAATGGATTAGTAGACTGCTGGTATAAGGAGGGGAAAGTGTTCATGGTAATGAGATTAATAGTAAAATTATTTGGGTTATTTAACATAAAGATAAAAAGCTAAACAATTAATTATAGATCAAATAAATATCACTTGTGATTGGGAAGATCTCATTTCTGTAGAAAGTAATTAAAAAGTAATGAAATCATTCCAGAAGCTATTTAATGCCTTCCATATGCAAAATTCTAAAGTATTCTTTGAGGTTAACATATAGTCCTTGTTCTTAAAGCATTAGTGGTCTAGTATATGAGAAAATTGCTCACTTAAATGGATAATGTCAAGTCAACATGGAAGGCTCACTGATAGAGGAATTGGAGAGATGGAGTTGATTTATAGCTCTGCTGGAGAAGCTCTATCTTTATTTTGGGGGATTCCTGGATGTTTCTTTTTGTTTTGTTTTGTTTTTGCTTTAGGCCAGGATAAGAACAGGGGGAGTCGTGATGAGTACAAAACTCTGCTCTGCTACTAAACTCAAAGTCACTTTTGGTAGTGGTGATTTGCAACGGGTCTAACTAATTTGGTTTGAGAAGCCTAACTTGATTACTTAAAGGGTCCCCAAAGAGGTCTTCTCTTAGATTCCTCACTCAGATCTTGGTGATTTAAGAGACACGTCATCCTTGTATACAAATGGGGTCCTTGCTCTTGCGCTTGCTTCTTGAAGTCCATATACTTGCTTGCATTCCCTTCTTCTCACAGCATCACATCCTTTGCTTTTAAACAAAAACCTTTTAGGAATAAGCCCTGTGAATTCTGTTGAGTCTTTTCAAATATCCAAACTGGGTAACAATTTACAATGGTTAACCTAGTGCTATGAGATCTCAGGGGGAAGTTATGTAACAAAGCAGATGAAATTTAGAAAAATTTGCTAGAAAGGATGGCTGAATTAAATCTAATAGGGAAAATGGAAATCAGCCTGACAAACATAATTAGGAAATGATGTTTTTGACAGACATTACAAAATCTTTCATCTTACTAAAACTAGGTGTACCTACATGAAGTGTATAAACAGACTCTACTTAAAAAGATGATCAAATATATGAAGCTGTTTTTTCTTAAAATTGAAAGGTTATTTAATTTGTTTCTAATAAACTGAATTTCCCTCCTTCTTAACTATTTTCTTTTTTATAAATATATATGGTATAGATTCCTGTACATTTATTAAATGTCATAGGTTTTGATGCAAAACAAAAAAATAAGGCAAGATATATTGGACGTTAGTAACTTGCAATGTGAATAAAATCCTGAGATTGTTTCCTAAATTATGCTTTCATGCAGTACATTTTTAAGGACAGAACTCATAAATAGCTATCCAAAGTAATTTAGATATGAATTTTCCTAAATGTCATTCATCTCTACAATGTCAGAAGTATCCTGAATGTTCTTTCACCTTACTGATTGATTCTATAAAATGTTAAAAGTTGGCATCACTGTTGTAATATTTTTCCCCTATACATTTCTCGATCTTTTTTCCCCCATAATGTAGGATTCACTTGTGTACTCATCAACAAAATGTTAGATAGAAATACAGAGGTCAACCGCTACTGACGAGCAAAAGACTTCCATCTGGGTGATAAGTGAGTTCAAAGTAGGGATCTGATTGCATTCATGAGAAAAGTCTGCCCTCTCTTTTAATTAGGCATTGAAGAGGAATATGCCGAATGAATGCATTCCCTTCTATAGGCTTCTGAATATGACATTTTGCTTTATTAAGTGTACTTAGGCAATCCTGGCTAAATGGGAAAGAGACATTAGAGAAAAAATTAGGAGCTATATTAAACATTCAACCAGCTCTGCTGGTTCCCGACTCTGGGACCTCTCAGCCTCATTTACCTGCAGTCTTCTCTCTCACGTAGGACCAATAGGGTAGCTTATTTTCTCTCTGTCTGTTTTTCTGTAACTCTGTTTATATCATTCCCAGCAAGAGGGCAGAGACCCAAGCTGGCTCATGCCGCACTGACTTAGTCCAATCAAAAACCCTAAAGTGAATTTATCAAGTAATCTAATCAAAGATCCCTTAACTGAATTTAAAGCAATCAAAGGTCCCTATAGCCACAGGAATAGATTAGTTTAAGAATATAATCTTTTGGGATTCATAAAAATTCTTCAAACTGTATACCCCATTTAAAGGTGGATTTCAACAATTTGAGGTAATAGTTATTGTCTTCACTTATGTACTTCCATTCTTCCATGAATATAAGGGTATATTCATTCTTCAAGTCACTGCAATTGGAATTTTATGCAGACAACTCAAGTGATATTTATTCACGCTAATGTCTCTAGTAATTGGAAAATTCAGCAAATAAGTTTCAGTTCACACCCCTGGTCATTTCTTGCATTTGAAACACTGGAAGCCCGGAACAAATGCGAAAAGTTTGGAATTGCTCTTGATTTCTCTTGCTTCTGTGATACATATGTAACATGATGTCTTTGCTTCAAATACTAACTGATTATATATCTTCCTTTTCATTTCCTTGTCTTTTAATACAGTCCTAATTATCTCCCACTTGAATTTATAATCTCCTGCCTCCATCCACACTGGAAGTTTATTCTGGTCCCATAGAAGAAAGTCCAGGTTTTTAATGGAGTGTCCATAGTCCCCCGTGATCTACCAATGCCTGCCTTCTGGTGGCATCTCCACTTAATTCCTGAACCAACTGATAATCTCTAAGATCAATACCCCCAAAATATTATATTTCAGTACAGTTAAGTTATTGGAATTGTTTGCACAAAATACAATTGGTTGCTTTTATAGGTGTTATTCTATCTGACTATTTCATTTCTATGTAGTCTGCTAAATATTTTTTTTTTCATCATTAGCTTTACCATAAGTTACCTGGAAGATTCCTTTCTTGAAATACATGAGATGTCCCTTCTCATTATAAATAGTCTGTGACTATTCATAAAACTGCACTTATTATATGTTTATGTATTCAGCTACTCCATAAACTATAAAGGACTATACTAAATTTAATTATTTTAAGTTTTTGAGATACAATTGTAAATACCTTGAGGAAAATGATGCTGAAATAGACCTATTAGTATTCCTAGAACTAATATTATTTGTAATGTAACTGGCACTTCACAAACACCTGTTGAATATATGTGTGAATCCAATATACTGGAATATTGAAATATAGTGAATAATCTCCAGTTAAATTTCTAAATTTTTGATGAAGTGCTGAAAAATTCATAACAATTTATCACTCTCAGGGGAAAGCTGGAGAATAAGACGATTGGGAAAAACTCAGGGAAGTAATTTCTGGTCAGATAGTGTTTCAGTTGCTTATATATGTGGAAGAGAAAGCACTAGAATTGTATTTGCCACTTCTCTGTGACAACAAACATCTCTCAAATCTCAATGCTTGAAAATTATGCTTTTGCTCTTTCTCTTGGAATGTGTCTGCAGCTGCAGATCAGCTGTAACTCCTCTCCACACATCTTCATCATGGAACTCAGGAAGAAGGAGAAGTCCCTATTTGGGCCTGACATTTTTATTGCAGAAGGAATGAGCATGAGACCCAGCAGAAACATGCAGTGACTCTTGATGCTTGACTTTCAGCTTTAGTCCACACTATGGTTGTTTGCAGGCCACTGGCCAGAGCAAGTTACGTGAGCAAAGGACTGGACATGTATAATCTTCTTACTGTAAGCACTACACATCATGTGGAGAAGAGTAGGGATATATAACACCCTTGATGATAGTACTGAGAAACCTAGCAAGGTTATATTCAACTGCTGGCTCAAACAAAAGAGGATAATGAACTGGTATGTGGAAATGAGGGCAAAAGGTTTGCAAAAAGGAAGCAAAAGCATTAAGTGTATAGCTTATTACAGAGCCGAGATTTGATGAGAAAACAGTGGATGTGAAGAAACATATGATTGGAGCATTTAGTCAGGACTTCATTATATTTGACAGGGAAGGAGAAAACTGAAAAAGGTAGAGCATAAAGGGCAAAACCCCAAGTAAAAAAAAATCAGTAGCAAAGAAGAAAGAAGACTTGTGACACAGTTTGTGGGGAGGCACACAAAACTAGAATGAAATTTTGTAACTGAAGAAAAAGTAGATAATGTAGGTAAGAATAGTGCCTCTATTTTGTTACTATTTTTGCATCTTAAAACTTGTCATTGAAATGCATTCAAGGACTAAAGAGAAAAGTAATAAAGGGGCACTTTTAGAGAGGGATCAAGATTAAAGGAGTCAGTAAGCAGAGTGAACGTCAATAAGACTGGAGCAGGATGAATTTTCAGGCTGATGTAAAGGCAACATGTGATAGATAAGAATGGATCTCTGGTGGTACAATTCAATGTGTTCCCTCGACTAGGTCTTAACTACATCATCCAGAAGGAGAATAAATCGATACTTGACTTTGTGAACACTGTTATTTTGAAGAAGAGAGTATCTGCAATTTTAAGGTATGAAAGTTTGTGACTGAAAAGGGAAAATGTGACTAATTAGAACTGGAGATAAAGCATTGTTCAAGCAAAGGAGGTCAGATTAGGATCTGTGGTTGATTCTGTTAGAAGAAAGTGGGATATAGGAGTTGGAGGATTTGGTTTGGGGAGGTCAGACTGACACAAACAGAATAAGACCTACGTGATTGATCTGAGTGCCACAAAAGAACACATTCCAGTATTTATCTCCTTCTGAACCCTGAAATAAATAAGTATAGAAATAAAGAACTAAATATTCCAATTGTAATGCAGACCAAAGACTTGAAGATTCAAGCTTTGTTAAATGGACATTGACCTATACTTGAATAATCCTTCCCTCAATATGAATGCAATCAAAACCACACAAGACTAACAGATGATCTAGTATGGAAACAGATTAGAACATGCAATAAATGTATTAAATTAGAAATTACAATATCAGAATGAATAATAAAGGAATAGCATGCTATGACTCCCAGACAACATTTTCTTTTTAATATCATACTGGAGTTAAGGTTTTAGTGTAAAAAATATATGTGTAATGGCATATACATATGCACAACATATGATAACACTATTGCCTATTTATATGGTGTTTTCTACAAACTTAGAACATTTTAAATAATTTTATATATAAATATATATATAAAGTGATAATACCATTTTAATAACAGACTACTGAGGCACAAAGACTTGCCAATAAAAAATGTATTTATATATGCCACCTTAAATCATTTTGGAAGCACAGAATGATAGAGTGTTAAGTCAGTACTTAACACATCAAATAGCCACTGAACTTTAACTTTGCTTATTATATGTAATAAAACCAGAGTTGGATATAGCTGTAGATATAGAGTTGAGATAGGTAACATGGATACAGAGATGATAGAATTAGATAGAAAGATAGAGATACAACATATCAAACTATCTTTCACAAACTGAATTTTTCCTGCCACGATGATGGTCAAATCCTCCACTGACTATAAAAAATGCATCTGAAAAGTTGATCTCCTATAAGGGCTTGGAGCTTGAGTCTCTCCTATAAACCTGCATGATTTCTACAAGCTTGTCTAGTTTCCAGGTCCATACTAAACCTGGCTTATTCCATTCCATTATTCCCAAACCCCAATTAATTATAGACTCAGAGGAGGAGAGAAAGAAAAAAATAACATTGATTTAATATTTCCTTTCTCTTTTAGCATATTTGCAGTTAAACTACCTTTGTTCCAAGGAAGAAGGTCCAAGTAAACCCATGAGATAGTATTTCCAGTGTTCTCTAGTCTCTTCAAATTATTGTAAAAATACCTCAGGAGGGGTGGGAGGGTTAATTTTGGGACAAAAGAGATAGAAAGAAACTAAAATTAAAAAGGAAGTATTTGGTGAGGAGATGGAAAATACAATGATTTATTTCCCCCTGTTTCTGCAGGCTCATAAGAAAGTCTAGGCTAACTCTTCAATTAAGTGATTCATCTATTCTAAAAATAGAAAATCATAGTCTGTTTATCAAACCAGTGTTGATTATAATTGCTGAATTATAATTAACATGTGGCTGAAGATTAGGGTGTCCATGGCAGAGTGGTTAGGGAAGGTGCTGGATCATAAAAGGTCTCTAAGTTCATGAAAAGTCATTCAATTTTATCATGAAGTTTATGTGAAATTTTGAAGAATTTTAAGGGTTGAAAGCTTTGCTGGAGAGAAAGGGGGAATTGTGAGCATGGCTGCAGGGAAATCAAGTTGTAGGACTCCAAGAAAAAAAAATAGAAAGGGCAGAATATTCATGAAAAGCATGATAAAGAAAATAGGATGCATTTGAGAGATGTAAAGAGATTCAATGGGTACACCTTGACAACAAATTAGTTGAACAAAATGGAGAAATCTAGGATGACTTTAACATGTCTTCTGGTTTCATAGAATGACCTGTTAACACAGGCAAGAGAAAAAGTTTGGGGGAAAGTTTTTGATTAAAGAGATCATGATTTCACAAGCTTCATTATTCATGTTCTTTAGTCCTTGAGAAGGTAACCATATGAATTCAATTATTAAATTTCGGAAAATTAGAAATAATATCAATAGATGAACTCAAACAAAAGGAATTCATGTAATTTAAAAGCAAAATCTAGTATGGTATTTTATTATGTTTTATTCAACATTCTTTCAATACATAAAAAACTCTTTGGAAGTGTTGTGAGAATGACAGTATTAAATATGTCACAACACCTGAGTTTGAAGATGTAACGCAATGAAATGGAGGCCATCAAAGCAGTGGGAAAATTTCTGTGGGATAGAAAAGGCTTATTGGGGAAGTACTGAGTACTGAGAAATTTACACAGTTATTCTCTGTATAAACACATTGCTAAAATGAAGCAAAAATATGCATAAATTATTCAATACTTACCATTAACAATAACAACAATATCTCGGAAGTCAATTTCTCCCCTAGCTTCCACTCTTCCTTCACACCTGTATATGCCTTCATCACTTTTATTGATGTTGAGAATCTGAAGATTATTGTTTGCTAACATAGCAAACCGATCTGGAAAGTAAAGAAAAGGGAAATGATATCAGTAATTGAAGGTAGGGTCCAGTATGCTCTAAATTGCTAAGAGATAGTATATGGTACTTGTCTGACACTATTAAACTTTTCATCAACAAACACCTTCAAATTTGAAAGTAAAATGTAATTTTATGATTTCATTTTTTTTCCACCCCACACTGCCTTGTTACACCTTTTTACTAAAATACATTCAAAACTTCATGTCCACATAAAGTGGTTAGGCTATTAATTTCCCCTTGGTACTTTGAATGCAGAAATGATACACAAAGAAAAATGCAGAGAGATTAAAGAGTGCAGACATGAAACATTTTGATTGCAAATATGTAGCAACTTACGTATGTAGAAAGGTTAGAAAATTTATTAAACATCCTTCGCCACACAATAATTAAACCAATAATTTTGCATACCCCAAGGAGGCAGCTAAATGATGTAATAATATTCAAGTCACTTAAAAGGCATATAAAATGGTTATAGTTCAAATTTTATTTGAGGATTTTTTTTTTTTTTTTTTTTTTTTTGCTAAATGTGATATAATTCATTTTAGGAATGAATAGATCTGACTTCATTACATTTATTTCACGATTCCATTGTGTGCGTGCACATGCATACATACACATATAAGCTGTTAAAAAGGATGCATTCTTTGCTTAAAATAAGCTGGCTAGCCTAGACAGCCTCTCAGTCTGACATTATTCTCTACAATGTCCAGCATCAGTTTACCATCATCCTAATTTTGTTACAATGCTAGGCTGTTTCCCTTCCTAGCATGTCAAGAATGTTTTCACATAAGGAACACTGAAACATGTTATACAGGCAATATCCCAAATTTCATTAATTAATGAGCCCACATATATCATTGAACACCATATATTTGTTAGTTACTATATTTGAGATCCATTGCTGAATAAGACAGCCTCTTCTCACTTCAGCCTTTTGTTCAAATAGAAATGCCACTATTTTACAGCCACTGTGATATCTGTAGTCTTAGAAGTTACTTCTTGGGCCAGCTCCAATGTTTAATGCTCTCCTCTCATCTGGTGTCTTGATAGAGAGGAGAGGGCAATTACAGAAGCCATTTGTGAAAATAGTAGGCCTCCTTCAGCTTGCATCTCTGAATTAATGCATGGGGTTAGAATTCCACCTCTACTCCTGTTGCCAATTGAATCTTGCCTGAGAGAGAAATAAACTGCTATGGTGTTAAGATTCAGATTTTGAGACTATTTGCCTGAGTAATTCCTTAATGCAAGGGGAGAGGTTTGGGCTGTAAATAGAAATAATCATCAGACTAAAGATGGTCATTGAAGCAAGTAGAGCCTGGTTGTTTAAGAAAATATAACTAATTAGAAGTGGAAATGTGATCGATTTAGAGTCTATCTCAAAAACAAAATATGACTATAAAGCTCCAGCCATAAGCTTTACAGCCCAGGAGTTTAAAACTTTTCCATAATGTTCATAAGTTCTTTTCACTGACCCTGAGGAGAGAGGCAGAATTGTTTATGCAGATCTTTTCCTCAGATAAATTAAAGACATGGATTTTTTTCACTGAAGGAAATAAATTTTGAAATATAACTCACAAGGAGTCCTTCAGGTAATGGAAGACTCCTAAAATGTCATAAAGTTTTAAAGCCATTTAAAGGACACTCTACTCAAGCTGGTGGTTGGAAATTAGAATGAGAAACAGTAGTAAATTGAAAAATCAAAAAATTAGAGCATGAGGCACCAAATTACACCTAGATCATTGAAATAGTCTATTTTCTAGCTTAGTAAAATGTGTATTATCCTTTAAAATATAATATTCTGTATGGTTATATTTCATTTGAATTAAGAAATATAGTAAGGGAAGCATAGTTTTAATCAGGAACGTAATATTTGATATAAAAAGGGAAAGAATTACAACCCAGACAATACATATTTTTGACATGGGTATACCAGTGTTTCTTAAAATTGTAAAAATTTAATTTCATATGGCCCATTTTGATGTGTTAGTTTTATCTGTGAGAAAACTGTAGAAGCTTAAGAAATCATTAATTGCTAAATATAAATACATATAAGGTTTAATTAATTAATTAATATATATAAAATCAACTTTTACCATGAAGAAAATAAACTATATGAAAATTGCATGCCAAATGCTAAATGTGTATGTAAAGTCCATGGACTGATATCAGCAAACTATCAAACCAATGCACATCATTAATGTGTGTTTCTAGAAAACATATGAAGAAGTCATTTTAATTATTTATTCACAATTATGAGTATTAGAAATATTTTACTATTATAAATTTTGTTTCTCTCAGTTACACAGCAACCCACATTTTAATTATTGCAGTAAGAAAAGTAAATGAAATCAGATAATACTCAATAAGGTGTCTGCTTTATGCCTCTTTAAGTTATTTCCTAATTCATGCTTTTCTTCTCATTTTAACATGCACTCCAGGGTAGGTCTCATCTACTCTTATTGCTTCAATAACCATCTGTTTTTGATGACTCTCAATTTTTCTTCAGACCAGACCATTCGGCTAAGCTTCAGAGTCAGCTATTTAACACTCTACCAGATATGCCTACTTAGAAGGGTTGTAACTGCTTCAATCTCAGCATGTCTAAAATATAGTTCACTATATCCACTTGAAATTCCTCAGCTGGCATTCTCCTGTGAATGCCTTTACGTAGAATTAGTTGCTCAAGCAAATTCTGTAAGTCATCCTTTAACAGTCCATCGCCATCAATAAGGGAGATTGTCCATACCCCATCAACCCCATGTTCCATCACTTCTCCCATTTTCATTGCTTAGCCTAAGTCTTAATCTCCCTCACAGTTATTTCATTAGAATCAGAGCTATTTTCTGTGCCTGCAGTTAATATATCTGGTCATGTCACATCCTTGATTAAAACCCTTTTGCGGTCTTCCCTTTGGATAAAGTCTAAACTCCTTCACAAAAAGTCAAGGTCATGTTGTCTTGGCTCAGCCTTCCTCTCCAGCTTCCTTTCTTATTAGTCCCTTAACAAAATTTAGTTATGTTTATAAACTAGATTATGCATGATAGTTAAACGTACTATAATTTCTAGTTATACTGTGCTAGCTATCTTGAACCTATTCCAGTTTCTGGAATGTGATACCCAGTCTGTCTTTCTTTTTTGGGCTGTGGCACATGGCATTCTCTTGTCCTGAAACACCCTTTGCCTGGCTAATCCAGATTAATTATTTAAAGGTCATTCCCCTCCCCGTCCCCAAAGGCTCATCTTTGATCCCTCCCCTGCCCTAATTAGATTAGGTATATTTTTTTCATCATCTTCTGGACTTTCCTTATCACAGTCCTTAAAATATTTTGTTCTTACTGATTTACCTATTTGTCTTCCTGTCTTTTCATGGGAATGTTAGTATTAAACTATCAGTATTTTGAAGGCAGTGAACTACTTATCACTGAATCACCAAGAGCTAGCACAGTAACTAGAATATGCTGTGTTCAATAACTGTTGAATGAATCTTTTATACTAGAAGTAGAATACTTTAAACTTTTATA
The DNA here is from genome assembly GCA_029593785.1 of Cabassous unicinctus. Lineage (NCBI taxonomy): Eukaryota > Metazoa > Chordata > Mammalia > Cingulata > Chlamyphoridae > Cabassous > Cabassous unicinctus. The sequence continues at coordinate 13,104 of JAQZBX010027174.1, forward strand.
GAACAACATGATTTTATCCATGTTTTTTGATGCAGAAGTATACTTCAACTGGACATTATCAAAGCATAGAGGAAGTTTAAAAGATAACTTTCGAATCAATAAAGGTTTAGTGGGCATCTCTTAATAGTATACCCTCCATCAGTATGATACTACAAGTAGGATATTCAATTTTTATAACAAAATATCATCTTTACCCATAAATCCTTGAATCCTATAACATGTGAATCTCCTTTCAATCAGCCACATGGAAAACATTCTTTTCAAGTATTTTATAGGATTTCTAATTTTAAACATCTACCACACAACTGCTACCAAAAGCATAGCAAAGAAGATGTATATTTTAAACTTTAATTCTTTTATTTGGATTCTCTAAATGGTATCCTGCAACAAGTTGTAGCAAAACTGGATCCAATATATTATTCTAAATCCCCACACATGTTCTTTCCATGGTTATATATGTAATCTTATTCAATTAGCTTTTAAAAAGGGATCACATAAGATAAAGTCATGTGAAGAATTTTGCCTCTTATAAATCCTTTGTGGCTGTGCAAATTTTATGATAATATACTATATGGCAACTTCCTCTAATGTTACAAACTTAGAAAATTGGTCCTTCCTTACATATCACTTGCATCCTCTTATATATTGAAAGAAAAATACTTCTTTGTGTGTGTGTGTGTGTGTCTCCTAAGCAGTTCAGTGTTATGTTAAAATCCCATCACTTCCCCTACTATGGGTTTTATGGTTCTATGTCTACCTGAATGCATATCATTTTGGTATAACTGATTACCAAGATTAAAAAAGTCAATGGGAAAGAATGAAAAAAGATAAGACAAATGCCATTTATGAACCCTCTACTATATAGCCCAATGTGTTATTGATCACTGAATGGATATTAATCATATGTCTAATGTGTTATTTAACACTTGCAGCCATTCTTTAAAATTGATATAATTATCCATAGTTTACAGATGAAGAATATGAATTAGGTACAGATCATTAGAAAAGTTGATCAAAGCTTCAAGGCTAAGGAGAGGATTAGAACCAAAATGGAAGTCTAGCTTTGCATTATTCAAAACTGCTATGCTGGGAACAAAATATGAAAGCCGTAGCATAAGCAATAACCTACCTTCACAACTACACTTGACCATCAATCTTTGCTTTGAGGCTTTTGTTCTTTCATTTTAAAAATATAAGTTATTTCTAAAGCTTCCTATTGTCAAAGTGTACATTAAGCCAGATGGGGGCAATCTGAAAATGTTTAGTCATTGCCTTTTAACTCCCATAAAAAGATTGTTTTTTATTTATTTTTGAGAGAAACAAAAAGCTGAAAAAAATGTTGCACACTTACCCATACAATTTGTTAATAAAATCTAAAGCAGTTATGTTAAAATCAAAAAGCGGAAATAGAGTATTATTTCTAATTAGTTTATTGTTAGAGAAAAAAGAGTATTAGTCAATAACTGACAAGCATTGGATATGCTGAGTCTAGAAAAATTCCAAAAAAAAAAAAAGACTATTGAACATGTTTATGCTAAATTCTCCATACAAATTCCAAAATAGGTACTAACTGTATCTTCTCTCTTTTTTGCTGTGGAAGTTTCAGCCCTTAGAAACACAAAACAGAATCATCTAAGATAAAAAGTATTCAGAAATATTACCTCTCCACAATGCAGGTGCATTGAAAAATGTCTTAAATTGTAAATGATCCCAATACACAATGGTAAAGTAGCATAATGTAGGCAAATTTTGCTTTCAATTTCAGATGTCATATTATTCTGAAATTTGAGCTCATTCTGAATCAAAATCATGAAGACAATTTGAATAAATGCACTTCTCTGTCTATTTTTCCACATACACATCTTACCATAATATTTAGAACATATAGTTGTCCTTGAAAGCACAGTCCCAGAATAATAAACAGGATTCATATTGATGTTATTTTAAGTTTATATAAATTCAGACCAAGGAATCATGGTTGTATTATAATATCTAGAATCTGAATACATCAGAACTGCCCCTTCATTTACTTAGTTTCCTTGTACTATTTGGAGCATATTACTCTTTCCAGTAAAGCCCCAGATAGCAAATATTTAAGGGTTTGCCGGCCAAACTATTGATGTCACAGGTTCTTTACTCTGCACAAAAGCAGTCTTGGGCAATATGTATTTTGGGGCATGGCTGTGTTCCAATAACACTTCACAAAAAATAGCAGGCTGTTTGGATTTGACCCTCAGGTTCTAGTTTGCCAATTCCTGATCTACATCTCAAAATAGTCATTTGATCTTTCTGGTAAAAATCTATTTCCAATTTTCATCTAGGTAGACTAAGTCTTTTTAAAATTGCAGTGTTAGTAGAACATATAACTTAGGGAGTTACCAAAATACTAACTGTCGGAAATAGTGGAGACTTCCTCATTATGATACAACCAGCTGACAACAGGTGCAGGTGAGCTGCTGACTCGGCAAACCACTTCTGCATCCTCTCCTTGTTTGAATTCTTGAGGAGATACAATTTCTCTGAAAGTCAGTTTTTCTGGATCAAGAAAGAAAAACAAATCAGCCTTCAGATTTCTGCACAAATGTAAGCTTATAAGAAAACGTCCTGACCTCCTTATACAAAATAGCATGCCCCTAAGACTTCAACTTTCCCTATCTATCACCGTCCCCCACTTAATTTCTTGGGCATAGAATACCATAGGATGTATATCTATGAAAACTTTTCATAAAAGTAAGTTGCTGTTCTTGCAAAAATAAAATCTTGTTCTCTTTACGATTGCAAATAAAAGACTAGGAGCCTTCCTTTGACAATATTTTAAATAATAGAAAATCATTCTGTATACTATCCCGATGAATTGACCAGCTCAATTTAATTTTTTGACATTTGTGAATTTGCAGTTGTAGGGGTCACTGAAGACAGAAAGATAAAGCAATTTGCTCCTGGTCACAAAACTAAGTAGTGGAATCTGGTTTCAAATCCAAGGAGTCAGGCATCACAAGCAGTGTTCCTAAAGAGGTTAATGATTCATAAATGTGAGAAGGTGAAAGGAAAGTAGGAAGCACTCAATCTCAAGTCATAAAATAAAGTGTAAATGTGGAAAACCTTGTTAATGAAAATGCCTGGTGGTGAATGATCCCTGCTAGATGTTATTATCTACTGCATAAGTATTCATCTTTCTCTCTGTCTATCCCTGTTCACTGACCTTTCCCCAATTCTCATTCTCAGAGCTATCACATATGCAATTCCATTTGTTCTAATCATGACCTTTGATTGAGAGGGAAAAGTAACCTCAGGAAATTTCATACCACTAAATAAACTACTATTTTCTATTTACCAAATGGTCTTAAGGCATGAGAAACTTAAAATATTCCCATGTATTTTTTAATTAACCAAATTTGCTCCATCTATACATTTATACTTGTATCTTAGAGATGCACGATGGTAAAATATAAACAAACTGATATCAATAAATGTCATAGAATATTGCCTGGAACATTTCTAGTTCTCAATGAATGCTAGTTTTGTTAAAAATAATTAAATACATTTTATTTGCTTGAATTTGTAAAAGAAAACAAAATTTCAATCAATTAAACCTTATAAACACATGACTTACGGTAAATTTCCAAAACAACTGTAGCTTCTTGGGTCTGTCCTTTGGCATCTGTTGCTTGACAACGATATATCCCTGCATCTTCTATATTTGCGTTGTAGATGGTTAATCGTGACCTAACACCTTCCTTTTGCACCACTACCCTCTGTGTTGAAATTATCTTCTCTCCTTGAGGATTATACCAATCTATACTCTCAGGTTCACCGATTGCTGCAAAGAGCCATGGCAAAGAAATGTTTGAAAATATGTTTCAAGTATTTGTTTTGGCATTGGCATTTATGATTATGTAACAACCTTTCACAACTTAGAAATAAATGCAAATATGAAGACTGGAAATCCGCAAGTAAACACAAATGTTAACACACATGTTCATTCTTATTAAGCCAGCATAGAAGATTCCTTCCTGTTTGAGTAAGAAAAACCCAAAGTTTTATATATTTCCTGTATGGCATTTAAACTAGGATAATTGAATGAACCTTTACCTTAAGAATCCATGGATTATTACAACACTTAAATACTGAAACTGCCTTAACCACTGATTAAGATATAAATACAACTTGATAGATATAGCGGAACAGAAAACTATTACTAACATGTTTCAATGACTTAATTCCCTTTGCTAGGGTCAGGTTAGGAAGTAGCTTTTTCTTTTCTTTGATAAAGTACAGAGTTCACAAAAATGGAAATATTTTGCAAAGCAAACTTTGGCCTTTGATGACACTGAATATTGAGTTAATTTCCCAAGTTGTTAAACTTGTACAGATAAGACCAATGAATAATTTAAAAACGGAGTCCTATTTTTTTCTTTTCCCAAATGAAATGAGTAGTTTTATCATTATAATCTAAAAGTGTTAACTATTGAAGCATATGATAATTAAAATTCATTGAAATGATACTTATACTGGAAGAGAATTACAACCTAATCATTACAAGGTAAACATTTATTTAAGTTTTCCAATTCAGAATCTAGGTTATTATCCTCTTTGAAAAGCAGAAGCTTCCTGTATTTGCTTTTAGTCACCAAAAGGATGTATTTCACCTAATTACTTGAAGTATAATTGGCAGAAGCAAGATACGCTATTAACTCAAAAATATCTGGGGAAATGTACAAAGTTAACTAACATCTACAGGACCTCTTTGAAGAAAAT
>JAQZBX010027174.1:17961-28619 GCA_029593785.1 Cabassous unicinctus
TTTTTGGAGGAAGTAGTGGGTTGTTGCATTTATTTCGATCCATAGAGAAATTACAAAAAACAAAAAAGTTCAAGAGAGCATTACTTTAAATTTGCACAACACAAAATGTATTTCATAAAGTAACTTAGGACATTCTGAGAAATATTTCATTATCAAACAGAGATGTTTGATGCATAGAGTTTATCTGGATTTTCATAGAGCAGTCAAAATTCTCTTATTCCTTTCATCTCAAATAATTTCAAATGAAATATTTAATATAATTTTATTGCTAAGACTGGACCGTTAGATAAATTATTAATATATGCCATTACATATTTCATTTTATTGAAGATTTAGCTATAAAAATCCATGTGCTATGCATGACACAGTTTCATTTAGCTCTAGAAGGGTAGGATACCTTCTAGTTTTAATTTAGTACATTTATTTTACTGAGTTTTAAATGTCTATATTTCAGGGTATCTGACAAGTTTAAAGTTCTATCTAGTGTCATCACTGTGTATATAGTATATAGTATAGTGTATATAGTGGAGAAAATACATACAAAGATGATTTTGCATAGGTTTCCTAGATATTTATTTTTAGATTCTTGTTTTGCTATTATATTTAACATAAATAAGGACATCTTTATGAGTATATTACAGGGCTTTATTATATATCTTTATGTAAAACAAAAAAAAGTGGTTAAATATTTTGTCTTCTTGTTAAGAAGAAGAGTACAACTGAAAGATATTAATTCATAATTTAAAATTATAGCTTAATTTGAATTATGTAATACATAGAAGAGCTAATTACATAGTGCAATTTATATCATAGTGATATGCAAATATATGAAAAGAATATAATTTCATTTTATTTTTAAATTTCAATTTTAAACTATTTATTATTCTGTGATTATGAGATACAATTGAGCTATGTGTGTATGTAGGTATGTGTATGACTTTATATAAAATATGAACATAATTAAATTTAGAAACATCTCTTGGGTGTTTGCCAATATACAAAAATATTTATCAACAGACCCATCAACTCAGACCTTGAAAAGGGCAAATGCGTGAAGAATCGCTGACTATACGGAAGAAATTTTTTTCAAAAGATGTGATATCACAAATATATATGCATATATGTGTGTGTATTATATATTTGGATATACTATGAATATACTTTATAAATATGATGATGTTTCTATTTTTATTAATTTTAGTAATAAAAATAAACCATGTCATTTGCAAGGCAACTTTCAAAAATAAATTTATATCAACAGTATCAACTTTAATTCAAAGTTTGAATTGCTTTCATATAATCAGTGAAAGCAAAATACCTAAAATATTCTCCACAGGAAGTTTGGTTTTAAATGAATATTTTTTTAAAGGTTTAGGCAGTAAGGCTTGTTGCATAAAAAGTAATACAATGAATATAAATAGAATTAGAATGTATTTATTTGTGAATTATGAAATATGTTGAGTTTGCATTTTATACCTAAGTATTTACAGGTTGTGTGAAATATTTCTGCATGTATCTGATTAAACTGAAGGAGGCCTACAAAATTTCCCACAGATATCATGGTATATGATACTTTTCCTTAAAAGTCACAATAATCTGGCAAAAGTTTTCCTGATTATATAACTTGCTAACTAAAAAAGTTATTATTAACATTTCAAAGGGGTACATTTGGGAAGCGGATGTGGCTCAAGTGGTTGAGCACCTGCTTCCCACAAGGGAGGTCCCCGGTTTGGTTCCTGGTGCCTCCTAAAAAAAAAAGCAAGCAAAACAAACAAAATGACCAACTGAGGGGAGCTGACATGGCTTAGTGGTTGAGTGCTGGCTTCCCACATACAAGGCCCTGAGTTCAATCTCTGGCCTCTGGTACCTCAAAAAAAAACAAACAAAATAAAACAAAAACACAAAGGGGTGCATTGGATTTTCTATGCTCTAAAATTTTCATTCAGGTATAACTATGATGCTGTGTGTCCTAACTAATTTATTCATTGCATATTTATAAAGATAGTCCAGTTATTTTCTTTACATTCATCTTAGCATGACTGTTTAGACAGAAATAATATTTAAAAATATTCTAAAGTTTATTATGCATGGATTATATTTGATAATAAGCTACTTTCAAAATAAATAAACTGGTTTGTTTGGCAGTCAGATTAATAACTTGAGTGAATAGAAATAAAATTCATGGTGTTTAATATTCAAAATGCACATTTTCAAGCATTATAAATCTAATGATAATAGAAGATGTTATTTTTAGAAAATTAAGTTGTTAACTACTTAAACTTTAGCCAACATATTTTATAAATAATTAAAGAATAAAAGAAGTGACTGAAAAATCTTTATAATATTATACACACCTGTACATGTGAAGAATTTAGATTCGCCCACACTGAGCTCTACTTTGCTAAGTGAAATTGTCACTTGAAGAAGAGCTGAAAAAGAATAAAAGAATACACTTGGAGTAACAATTAATTGTGATTTCAAACATGAATTCAAAGATTTTACTACGTGATGCCTAAGCCATACTGTGTAAACAACAGTTATTTTGTCTCCCCAAAATTTTACTACCTAAAACAAAGGGAATGCAATCAAAATATATTATATCTACTACATTATTATGCATTTCAACATTCAAATCAAATTCAGCACTTATTCAAGCTTATATGATGAACTTCTATTCGTCAACTAAATGAGCAAATTCATGCTCAGACATCCGTTACATGTTCACAGGCGAAGACTTATATGTGCAACCAGATTGGGCAATAGCTAAGGAAAACATTTGCTCAATTGTTGAAAACTTTGAAAGAGTGAAACCTACATTATAATCACAATAAAAATATAAATGAATTACATTTTGACTAGCTACTGAAATATTTATGTAAAAGGGACATGCACAAGAAAAGAAGACAGCATGGCATAGGGAAAGTGAATATTCATTTTTACAATATAAAAAATTGGAAAACCAGGACAATGACAACAAAAGTGTGGAGATGTTAAATATTTTAAATACATTTGTTAGTAAATTTGAAAAAAAATTGCTAGATATTCTAGAATTTTAGCACACAATTAAAATTATGTTTTAATACAAATTGGCAGGCATATTTCTAATAATATGATGGACAATATACTGTGACCATTCCCTAAACACCTGTCTAACCATCTCTTACTCCCAGAAATACATAACTGAGCTTTCAGTAAAGTAAAAGGCCTGAAAGAAAAAAAAAGAAAGAAAATATATAAATAGATCACAAGCCTGCACTGGGCATTTGCTGATCATAGTAACCAAAAACTTGTTTTGGTAAGCATAGGCTGAACAGGGATAGGATCCAAGTTTTTCCAGAACAAAGGGGTGCAGCAGAATACCATATACTTCTGGATCTAGAGTATGATTCACCCTCAGTATAAGGATGGCATAAAATAAATCAACTCACTGGCAAACGCAGATGACAAGGAAACTTGTCTTTGCAAGTCAAGGTATGAGAAAATTGTCTCTCCTTAGATATATTAACAACCGTTTTGCCTAATTCTGGGTTTGGGATTTTCATTAAAAACATGTGTTCTTTCAGAAACCCCAAATTGAGAGACTAAACGACAAGGTGATCTCACGTAAGGCTCTCAGCTAAGTGGCAGGAGCAAACATAAATCTTCTTCAGAGGAAACATGTCATCAGTCCAAACTGCTCAGGATTTTTACAAATGAAGCTCTGTTTAACCTTGATTTACATTGTGACCTTATAAGGTACATAGTGAAATAAGGCACCGTGAGCAAGAGTCAGTTGAGAGAAGGAATAGGAGAAAAAGACCCATGAAATTTCAAATAATGGAATTTTTAGACTAGGAAGGAAGCATAAGTATGTTGAAATGTTTAAGTAAATAAAATGTGAAATAAAAAACATGAGAAAGGAACAAAATATTTCTCAGGAGGTAACAGTCACATATGTTGCTTAAGCTCTTTAATATATATTTCCTCATATTCCCCATCTTCTCCTAATTAATTTCTTCTCTTTTTTCAGGAAACATCTCTGGGAAACCTAAGCTGAACTTCATAGATTTCTTCTCACCTCTTAGCTTCTGGTCCTATTTTTGTTATTTATATTTCCTCAATATTCACATAGCACTTGGCCCATTGTAGGTGCCAAGCAAATGTTGAATTAAATCTATCATTTCAGAAAGAAACAGATAAAGAGAAGCACAAAAAGGCAGAAAGAATGGGAAGAAAATTAGAAGAACCAAGGGACAAGAAATTACCTATAAACCATATACAATGCTAATTCTAGTGAGAAACTATAGAGTAGGATGTTTTTCCTTTTAAGAATAAACTAATGCCCTCAGTGAATTTAATTTAGTTTAAGTGGAATGGAGCTAACAGAAGGCAGGCGGCAGAAGAGCTTGAGGAATTTGAGATTATCCTTATAATAAACTTAAATCTGAAGAGATAAAGGGGTTATTGAGATCCAAAATTTTCATCAAGGGGCAAGGATTTTATAAACTGGAAAAGGCTTTAGCATGCCTAAGGGTAGTCAGGAAGGAGGCAGAAAAGAGGTTATACATTTGAAAGAAAAAGAAAATTATAATTCTGTTCCTCTCTATGACATCATCCTATTTCGTGGCATCAATATCCTTTCTTCATTGATCTTTAGTCTAACCTTTGCCAAGATCTAGTCCTGAAATATCCAACCCTCAGCTAACATTCCATTGAATAGCACACTTTAACTTCAAACTTTCTACAAGCAAAATAAATCTGTTTCCCTTCCCCCAAAATCTTGTACACTTTCCACAGTTCCTTTTTTTTGGTCCCCGTCATTCAATTTCCAACTCCTGGCAATATCACCTGTGAAATATATCTTGTATCCATTCTTATTTATTTCAAGTGTTGTTTCCCTAATGCATGATCATTAATTTTAATCAGATATTTCATCAGCCTCTAGATTTCTTTTTCTGACTGTGATCTCTTTAATATCTCTCCCCTCCAAAGTGTTTCTCAAGCTGCTAAAAGCATACATATCTAAATCTGTCTTAAATTTCACCGTCCTACTGAAAATTTTTCAAACTAGATTTTCTATGCCAAACGAATCAATTCGTACACTAACTTTAATGGGAAGAACACTTATCTCTCCAAGCTTTTTCCTAGTTAATTCTGAAGCTTCTGCATCTATAGACAACTGGCATTAATTATGCCCCCTGCCCCAATGACTCAAACTGTGCATTTGCTCAAACTGTTTCCCCTGCCCTTACCTCCCTTTTTCACATCTCCTCATGGAAGACTACATTCTCTCCTCAAAGCAAAACTAAAATGCCAATAACCTCACAAAACATTCTCAGACGTATTTGTATAAACAAATAAATATATTTGATCAGTGAACCTTGTCACTAAACAAAGTGAACTTACATTGTTGATTATACTATTCATTTCTCTACCTTATTTGAATATAAATACCTGGAAGTCAGGGTTCTCATCATGTTATAATCCAGGAGATCGACCACACTCAGACTTAACCAATTTTATACAATTTATTGAGCTAAACCCGCGGGTGTCTGCAGCACTTCTCACGCACGAGAGAACTGCAGCCCCGAGGTTCTAAAATGGCTCCCTTTTATAGGAGGTCGCCGACGCAGTTTGCAAGCAAGCAGGGTGTACAGAAGCGGATTTTGGCGGTTAGCTAGTGTCTGCACAACTCCCTTGGTATGCGGCGTCCTGATAGCCTGGGACACAGCTGCAGGGTTGAGATGTCCTTGTCCTTGGAAGATTGCTCAAGGGAGGGAGTTTGTGTGCTTTTTAGATAGGACACCTAGGGGACAGTGGAAATTTTCTTCTCTAAGTTACTCTGGTTGCCATGAAGGCCTATGGGTAGGCTAATTTAGGGTTCAACAATCAACCTCACATTCGTTTCTCCTAAACTGATAAAATGTGAGTAGGTGGCAGAATAATGGGCAAACATTTACCAAAAGCTAATTGTGTGCTAGGCACAGAAAATTGAGAGTACAGACAACATATAATTTTGGAATAACTCCATACCTTAAATTGAATTTAAAGTTATCAGATAGTTTGAGCAAAAGTCTATCACTTATTACTTAAATAAGTCCTACATTTGACAAGTGGAGTAAATTAGCTTTTCTAAGGAATATTTTACAAAAAAGACAGTACTTAAAAGATGTAGGCACTTTAAAAGTCAAATGCATTTCTGGACAATTTTTATACTGATTTGCTGATGGGTATAATAAATAATATAATTATATTATAATAAAATCAAATTGAGCATGGAATTAATTAGTTCATCTATATTAAAATACTCGGTTAATTTTTCATTTAGTACAAACTATCAATTAATTCATTAATCAAGAACATAATTCTCACTGACATTTTGGTGACTGGGCACATTTTTATGTTTCAGGTGTTTAAAAAACTGTATTGAAAACATAAAATTATCTAATACCTTTGCCAATGACCAGAATTGCTCCAACTGACCTCCAGAAATATATTAAAAGTGCATATGAGGAAACACCTGAATAACTTAAATTTAAGGCCACGCCTAATCATTGCTCCAGTAATTTAACATCAGAGTTTCATGTGATTAGTCTTGAACTGAAGGTACCTACAACTGTCTTGTTTTGTACTGAAATGCCAGAAAAAAACTGAATGGTTTTCTAATGCCAAAAATGCATGATAGGAGAGGAAAAGAACGGTATAATATATTTTACATCTATCTATCTAACATTTTCTTCATTGCTGGCTTTTCAAATTAGGCACAAAGAAAGAGACTTGGACATTAGTAATGGGCTTTTATTTTATTTAGAAGAAAAGATAATAGGCATTTATAATTCAAACTTCTATTTGATATTGGGATTTCAAGATAAAATGGCATTCACTGATACTGAAAAATTTTCTTTTGATGTTTTACTCCTCTTATGTATTTGGGATAGATATAATGCCGATGAAGAAATCTCTTATGGGTATAATATTAAATAGACTCACTGTGTATAATGAGTGTTAATGATTAAATGTTCACCTTTCTTATAAATCAGTCAACCACATTTTTGTATTAGAGTTAGCGCTGAACAGTCATAAATGCCAGTATATACCTTTGCAAGATTCTTACTTAAGTTAAGAAACTGTTTTAAACTCACAGACTCAGAAATGAAGCCATAATAAATCTATGTCTTCTGTAAATAATTCTCAAAGTATGTAAAACCAATATTAAAAGTTAGAATTGGATAAATTAAAACTTATTTCCCAAGATCAATATTTTTATGAGTATATCCATTTTGCAAATCACTCTTCTGGATGCTATGGCATGCACAAATAATAAGCCTCAGTTCCTAACTTCAAGGGACTTAGAAATTATTTGGGAGACCTATATTTCATTTAAAAGATCAGTAATAAAACAAAGTGGTATACATCAATTATGACCACAGGAGACTTATGATCAAGAATGTTTCACAGAGGGCAAAAAAAACTTGAAAAGACCAAAAAGTTTGGATAGCTACTGGAATAAAAGAAAGGGGAGGACATTCCAGGGCACATAAAATAAAATGGTCAAGGGTTTATTCAAAGGATATTACTTGGGAAGCGGGTGTGGCTCAGTGGATAGAGCCCCCGTTTACCATATGGGAGGCCCGGGTTCGCGTCCCGAGGCCTCCTTGTGAGGGCAGGCCGGCCTGAGCGGTGCGGTGGGCTGATGCAGCAACCTCACGGCAGGAAGCGGGTATGGCGCAATGGATAGAGCACCCGTTTACCATATGAGAGGCCCCGGGTTCGCTTCCCGGTGCCTCCTTGTGAGGGCAGGCCGGCTCGCGCAGCGCCGTGGGCTGATGCTGCAAGACCTCACAGCAAGGGGGAGATAAGCAGACACAGAGAAGACAGGCAGCGAATGGACACAGCAGCACAAGCAGCAAGGGGGCGATAAATAAGTAAAATAAATAAATCTTCAAAGGATATTACTCAATACAGATGTGTTTAAACTCACATAGAACATTGATAGGATAATAGCATTGGAGAACTAGTTTAGGAAAAGTCTCCAGATGATCTCAAAAGTTATGGTTAAATATCTGGACTTAAAACTCTGCTTATTTATTTTTAAAAAGAGAAATTAACGTGATAAAATTGGTATTCAGTAAAGATTAGTCAGGAGGTACGATGGTGAAAAATTGAATTGAGCGGAAGAAGCACTTTAGGGTATGTTGTAATGAATAGCTAGATTGGCTGGTAGCAAAGAATACGGAAAGGTAAGAATGGATGCCACAAAAATTCAAAATGAGTTATATCTGAGATCAATCAGAGCATTACAGATGAAGGAAAATATCAAAGTTGTCAAGATTTTCTACTTCTGTGACACAAGGGTAACTCATAAAAGAAAGAATATCTGGAGAGAAACTAATATAAGGGAAAATACGAAGCTGTCATTTACTTCATAATGAAATGATTCTTCAGACTGGAACATAGGCAATATTATAACAAAGATAACTGCTACCCTAGCAAAGGTGCAATTAGCATTTATAATTTAAGTAAGCATGGAGACCAAATAGCAGATATTCAAAAGGGACTTTCTTATTTTACAGGAATATAAATTTAATGAAGTCATTGGCATTTCTAAGTTCCATCAGGAGATCAAGAGCCCTTTGCAACTTGATACAACATTTAATAGTGGCATTTGAAATGGCCAGTTTATCACCTGCAGAGATTTAAGAAAAAAAAAAAAAAGTCTAATGCCTGCCTGACACAAAGCAGAGATGGAATCACTTAAAATTCCAACAGTTATGCAGAGATAACTTAAGGCATTGATTTATCTTGGTATAATGACTTGTAACATTTTCCAAACAAGCCCCCCCCCCTTTTAACCTGAGTAACATAGAGGGAGTTAGACATGTAAGGCACTTACCTACTAATCATAGCAACTCCAAAGGAGTCTTACTCAGAGACGGACCTTATAAATCATTGATTTTACTAAAAGAGTACTATTTTCTATTTTTTTCATTGAAACATCTTAAAACCTTTATCTCCTCCAAGATAACTAAGTACATAATTTATTTCATTCTCCACTATGTTTTTTATTATAGCTTTTTCATTTTAGGGTATTACAACAGCCTAAATGTGTTCATGGATTCTGAAAATTGCTACAATATCCAAAAACTAAGAAAATTCAGAACTTTGAGGAACATTTAAAGAAGAAATGCTCTATTGCCAATATCTTAAGAAATCAGAAGAGTAAAAGTTTTATCAAAACAATTTATTTATGTTTTACCTAATTATGACAAGAAGATAAGGTTAAACTCTTTAGTGTAACTCCCCTCCAACTCTACACTTTGTACCTGTACTCATAGTTTCCTAAGCCTTCTCATCTTAGTTTAGGAAAATAAGTGTCTTTCTGCTTTCTGAGGCTTAATTTTCCCAGTTATGGGCCACAAGCCCAATCAGTTGGATCTTTTTTTTTTCTTTCATTTTTTGGGGGCATTGTCACTAAGCGTGGATTATAGTTTAAAACATTGTAGTTTATACTCTCTCCCGCACAATTTTGTAAATTATGACAAGATATACAATAGCCTGTACCTGTCTTTGCAATGTCATTCAGAACGATTCCCAAGTACCAAAAATGCCCACATATTACACCTATTTTTCCCTCTCCCTCCCCCCAGAACCTCCAGTGGCCACTGCCTCCACATCAATGACAAAGGTTCTTCCATTGCTAGAATCACAATAAGTAGTATACCAGTAAGTCTACTCTAGTCCATCATTCATTCCACAATCCTGAGGATTTGGGAATGGTGATGCCTATTCCGCCTCTAATTGAGAGGGAGCTTAGATTCCCTGGGCATATGGATGGGACTGTCTTGCTTGCAGTTGCAGACTCTCTCTGTTCCTTGGTATGGTCGTTGTCCATCATCATCTCCTTGTTGGTTAAGAGTAACTGGTCTGGGGTGGCAGGCTTATGTGGATGCTGTGGCTAAATATCATCCAGATTTGATCTTTTGCCACAGGCAGGCTGGTGTTGCCATCGGAAAACTGTGAAAAATGAGTAGCAAGTGTGTGATCTGTGATTCTTATGGCTCTTACCAGGAATACTGTGCGATCTGTGGAGGCCCTGGAGTCTCTGATGCTTATTATTGCAAGGAGTGCACCATCCAGGAGAAGGAAAGAGATGGCTGCCCAAAGATTGTCAGTTTGGGGAACTCTAAGACTGACCTCTTCTACGAACATAAAATATATGGCTTCAGGAAGAGGTGACTGGCGGGTGGGCTCTTCCTCCTCCCATCTGGCTGCCACCGCTGCCAGAGAAGGCACAGACAACCACCAGCAAAGAAAAGTGGAAGCCCCAGCATCAGCAGGCTCACCTGCCCCAGTAGGGCACATTTCTACCCCTTTACTCTCCCCTCACCCAGACATGTGGCAGGAATAGAAAAGGATTCTTTATCGAGCACTCTGAGGACTGTATCAGAGAAACATCAATAGATTCGTTCATGCTTTTTCCTGAATTTGAGAAGCAAAGCTCTTGTTCTCCACATTGAAATGATTTCTCTACACCAAGTTCTTTCAAAAAAGGAATAAAACAGTTTCAGCCTTCTTTTTGGATAGTTGCCAATGAAGTCCTTACCCCAGTGAAAATGTGTCTTTGTAGCAGCAGCTCTGATGGCAGTTGCCCTTTTTTTTTTTTTTAATTTTTTTTTTTT
>JAQZBX010027175.1:0-28518 GCA_029593785.1 Cabassous unicinctus
AGGAATCCAAGAAGCCTGAACCCTGGGCAAATGTCCGCAGCTGTCTTGTTCCAACATGTGACATTGGACTTTGGTGAGGGAAGAAACTTATGCTTTATCGCCTGGTATCTGTGGAATTCTACCCCAAATAAATACCCTTTATAAAGACCAATTCATTTTTGGTATTTCACATTAGCACTCCTTTGGCTGACTAATACAAAGATCATCCAAGGAAACATAAAAACTGAACCATGTGATAAATTAGCTGGGCTGTACAGATATACACAGAGCATTGTATCCTAAATCAGCAGGTTATACATTCTTCTAAAGTGCTCATGGATCTTTCTCCAGGATAGACTACATGTTGCACCACAACACAGCTCTCAATAAATTTAAGTTTGAAATTATACAAAGAACCTTCTTATCAAAATGGAAAGAAGCTGGAAATCAGTAATAGGAGGGGAGGGGGAATTTTGCAAATATATGGAGGCCAGTCAACACACTCATATGCAATCAGTGGGTCAAAGAAGAAAGTACAAGATAAATTAATGTGTTTTATTTCTTTAGCCATGTTGTCCTTCAAATCCATGATTTGATTTAGGAGAATTGCATGAACTTAATTAATTCTTTCAAGTCTTGTGTGTCATCTGGATCTTTGATTTATTGCTTTGTCTGAGCTATTTCTTCATTTTTTTTAGTGTGGCTTGCAATTTTTTGCTGCTATATAGGCATCTGATCATGATGATGAGTTTACTCCTATGTTCAATTTCTCCCTCTTGCCTAGGGATTGCTGTTAAGTAGCTTTGTGCAACCACTGTTCTTTGATCATTGGTTCAACTTATTCTAGATCTTTAAAATTATCCCTCTTTAACTGCTCATACCAGGGTTATGGACCCTTCTTTGCATGCACTTCCCTTGTCTCTCAGGTGATGGCACTTGTCAGCAGATCTATCTACTCAGACCACAGATGCTAGGGGAGAATATTTTCATTGTATTTGTACCCAGATTGGTGGCAAATAAGTAATATCCATCATGGCAAGTTATTCAGAACCAATCCTTACAAATCAAGATTTCTTAGAAGCTGCTCTCCTACCGTGTCCAACTATACACTCCCTTGGATCTAAGTAATCAGCAACCAGTCCAGTTCAGTAGAGAAGGTGGTTCAGAAAGCAGGTTATCTTTAGCTCACTTTTGGCTCTCAGGGCAATTGATGTCATGGGCTCACCATCTTGGAAGTATGAGATCCTTGGGATGCAGAAAAATTCACTGGCCAAAATCTGAATTTGTTGTAAGCTGTGTCCCTCCCTCTCCCTTTTCTTGAGGAAAAGTACCTCTGCACACCTCTCATACAGTAACCACTGGCCAGGGACCAGAGGACCCACTGTTGTCTGCTCCAATGTTGGGGGAAAGGACACCAACAGCTGCTACTGCAGGTTTATTCATGGGATATTTCTGGTCAACTGTGTTCCTTTCCTTTGCCCCTCTCTCTTCTGAGTATTGTCCAACCTTCCCTTGGTGTCATAAGCTCTAAGACTCTTTCCCTGACAATTCCTGCCTGTCCTCTAGCAATTTTTCCCACTGCTCTACAGTATCACTTTGTCATTAATGAAGTGGTTGTTCTCCATTTCTACACTTAATTTTGTTGCCATTATCTCTTTTCTTATACTTTTTTGAAGAACGTACTCTCCTAACTCATGAGTTCCATTGGAATATCTTGCCTTCTGCATTTTACTATATATCTTGGAATCCATATCATTGCTTTAATATTAAGTATTTCAATTCATGACTAATGTGTTATAGGGCAGAGTTATATGTCAGCTAGGATATGTATGAAGATAATTCAAATCAGATTCAGCCTTTCAAGACTTAATGCAAATATTCATATTTGGGAGTAAGTGAACACATTTACCGTTATTCTACGAAGAAGAGATTTACCTGAATGTTTACACTCCAGGGCCAGGAGTTTTATTTTAATTAAAGAAACATCATTTACATGATAAAGATTTAATATCTAGAATATATAAGGAAACCTTTCACTTTAACAAGAAAAAGAAAACCAATGTAATTGAATGATGGGCACAAACTTGAATAGACGTCTCTCCAAAGAAGATAACCAAATGCCCAAAATCATACGGAAAAATGTTCAATATCATTAGCCATCACAGAAATACATATCAATACCACAATGAGATACCATTTCACAACAATTAAAATGGCTGATATTTTTTTAATGGAAAATTTCAAGTGTTCAAAAGGATCCTGAGAGCCACATGGCAGGTAGATCTCAGGGCTGGTACCAGAGAGTAAGACCTGGACATTTCACCCTGCGAGAGATGATTAGGTACCAAGGCAAGGGAAAGGGGCTGCTAATATCATAGGAACTGACAACTAGACAATTTTTGTTTACACATTCAATAAGAAACCTGTGAAATAATCATGACCATTGACTCTGAAATTCCTATACTAGCAGCTTATCTGAAGATAGAATTGTGACAATTTTGATATGAAGGAAATAATATAAACTATCTCATTAATAGATTTTATACTTACAAGATTTCAAACTGAAAATATTTTTGATATATTGAATTAATGTAAGATATTCTTATAATGAATTTTATCAATTTCTTTTCACCTTTTAAAATAGTAGCTCCATGAAACTTTCAAATGTATGTGTGGCATTCATTAAATTTCCCTGAAGTATAGTGTGCTATCATGAACACACACACATTTGTATCATGCATTGAAAATTTCTGGGAGGATACACAAGCAACAATAAACACTGGTTAGCTCTGGGACAAAAGATTGTGATCTGAATGGAAGGAAGAATTGCTTTACACTAAATATGTCTTTGCATGTTTACAAAAGGAAAGAGCCTGGATATATGTTGGAGCAATGCTAAAGGAAATTTCAAAGGTGGCCCAGTGCTAGTGTTTTCCTATAGCCCCATAAATCCAGAAAAGGAGGCAGAGCAGGGGTCATCACTCATGTGACAGGTGTGGAGACTAAGGTCCATACAAGGAAGTAGATCTGGTCCCAGATCAGGGGTGTGAGAATGGACACAAGTGCAGTCTTCCTCACTCCACATTCTTTCTCCTCCCTGTGGCCAATGCTGGCACCCTGCTCACATCTCTGCAACCTGCTCTGCATCATGGAGTACCATGGTTGTTTTCAGATGCAGGCAAGGCACAGAGGAGCAGCAGCTTCCACCTGCCCACAGGTCCCAGGGAGAAGAAAGAAGAGAGAGGGGTGAGGCAGGACTACCACAGAGAACTGGGGTCCCTTCTTACCAGGAGATATTGCTCTTGTATTCCATCTGCAAGAAGCACATCCTTTGTGCAGGCAGAGGGTGAAGGTAAGAGGGTAGGATGCTCCAGAGAGGTGGGAATTGGACTTAGGCTCCCTGTAAGTGTGTATGTGTGTGTGTCTGTGGAGAGATAGAGATAGAGATAGAGATAGAGAGAGAGAGAGAGAGACAGAGAGAAAAGAAGAAGAAGAAGAAGAGAAGAGAAGAGAAGAGAAGAGAAGAGAAGAGAAGAGAAGAGAAGAGAAGAGATGCATTAGATCCTGAAAATTCAACTGGTGTTTAGATTCAATTGCTCCCTAAACATGTAGGGTCATCCCCTCTTCTCACACTGTTTGTCCTTGAGGCTGATGCTTCTGTATCCTTGACCAGTCCCTTTGATAGTCCCAGTCTCCTTGAAATTTAAAGGGAAATGTCTGAAAAGTATGCCCCTAAGATCAGAACAAGAAAGCAATGTCTACACTTGCCAATTTTCTTCAATGTTGTTCTGGATGTCCTAGCTATGGTAATTAAGCAAGAAAATGAAGGGGGAAAAAAGTATAGGGGTTGCAAAGGAATAAGTAAAGCTATCTCTGTTGAAAATGATATGGTCTTGTATGTAGAATATCCTGGAGAATCATATGAAAATTTATTATGTCTAATATACAAGTTCAGCAAGTTTGTAGAATACAGTATCAATATAAAAAAATCAGCTTTATTTTGTACACTAGCAATAAACAAACTGAAAATCAAAGTAAGAAAAACAATTCCATGTACAATAGCATAAAAATGAATAAAATAATTAGGAAAATATTTAACAAAATAAATGAAATTCTTGTATACTGAAAAACTGCAAAATATTGTTGAAAATTTTAAAGAAAACCTAAATAAATGGGAAGATATTCCATGTTCATGGATTAGTAGACTTAATCTTGTTACAATGGCAATGTTGCCCAAATTCACCTACAGATTAAATGCAACCACGAAAAAAATCCCAGCTTGTTATTTTTTGAAGAAATTGAAAAGCTAATCCTAAAATTGATCTGGAAATTCAGGGGACCCAGAATAGCTAAACAATCTTGAAAAAGAACAAAGTAGAAAGATTCCCATGTCCCAATTTCAAAATATAATCAATTCTACAGAAATGAAGATGGTGTGGTGTGAGCATAAGGATAGACATATAGTTCAATGCAATGTCATGCATGTCAATTCCAATATCTCAAAAAATGCTCCCATGTTACATATATTCTTCCCTCTCCCTCACATCAGAACCTCTGTGGCCACTGCCTTTATATCAATGATAAAAGCTCTTCCTTTGCTAGAATACTAAGTCTATAATAGAATAATAAGAAGTCTACCTTCGACCATTGTTCTCTCTGCAATCTTGTAGATTTTGGGATGGAGATGCACACTCTGTTTCTAATTGAGAGGAGGCTTAGATCCCATGGGGCAGATGGATGGGACTACCTTGCTTTCAGTTGCAGATGCTCTCTGTTCCATTTGATCAGTGTTGCCCATCATCATCTCCTTTTTAGTTGTCCTGGGTGACTCCACTGAACTGAAGGGTAGGTTTTGAAACTCTTCTGAAATTCAAGGCTTAACTGACAAATGAACAGACCAAAGATTAAAGTCTCTGGGACATGTATTTAATAAGCACAGTGCTAATTATAGGTTCAAATAAAAGGAGCAGAAAAGCCATGTGTAGGGAAACTATTAACTATTAATGAATCTAACTCTGTTATATTGGGGAGCATAAATTCCAAAATAAGGCCCACTGACAAGGTGCCAAATTCCTGAGCTTTTCTGCCCTGTAAATAGCAGACAATTATAAAAAAGTGCTTTGTACTTCCAGTCTTTTGTGGACACCAGAAGTTTATATTCTTAAATTGGCCCATTCCTGTGGGTAAGACCCTTTGTTTGGATTGAATTCAGTTGAGGGACATTTGATTGGATTGTTTCAGTGAGGTGTAGCCCAGGGTGGGTCTTGGTACTTCTTCTGAAGTTCTTTATAAATGGGAAAGAGGAGGCCACAGAGACAGAGAAAAAAGCTGCAGAAACAAAGAGAAACTCCCAGAATCTGAGAGAGATGGCCCTGGGAGCCAGAAGATGAAATCATTGAAACAGAAGCAAAGAGATCTACTGAAGCCAGAAAATGAAAGCAATGAGGCCTGGAGGTGAGCTGAGAGATGAGCAGAAACCACCATGTGCCTCATCACCAAAGCTGCAGGTTGGAGAGATGATGCCTTGCTTTGGACAAGTTCACATCCTCGGAAATGTAATCTTATAAGTTAATATATCCCCATTGTAAAAACAAACCTATTTGTGTTGTGTTGCCTTGGCAGCATTTAGAAATCTAAAACTAGTGCTATCCTCAACTGTAAAAATAATATTCCACAGCAATGCAAGTTCTTGGTGGATGGATGGTGTATGGGGATTCTGTATTTTATGCATGATTGTTCGGTGTATCCACAAGTTCTCTAATAAAACAATTACAGAAAAACAACTTAAGGATATAAGGATTTATTTTGAATTTCTGGTTGTGGGAGTATAGTCAAGACAGAATTAAATAATCCAGTTTAAGGAATATATAAAATTTGTATTATCCTTGTTATATAATTAATTTTTAGCCTCATTAAATCTCTTTGATATAATTGATCATCACTAACCTCTTACTGAAATCAGTACTATATGATTTCAATAATTTTAGAAAAATGTTTTATGCAGTGTTGCTAAACCTGCTCTATGTAGGAATTTCCTATATCTGACCCCATCAGGCCTATGATTTCATCAAGATTCAACAGAATACCTAAGACTCATATTTAATTTACAATCCTTTAAGTATGAATCAGGAAGCTGGCTTGATTTATGACTTATGAAACCATGACTTGCATTCCTGATATAAGTAAACTTCCATCTGATTCACTGTGTATATATTTGTAAATATTTCAAGTCTAACAGAAATGGCAAAATGGGCAAATACTAAGAAAAGTCCTGAAGATTCAACTAGCAAAAAAGTTCTTAAGTCTTTACGTTATGGTAGACAAAAAGTAAATTTAACCCTATATAACTGTTTCTAAAATATTATTTAAGAAATTTAAACAAAACTAAAATGATTTGTATTAATTAATTGTTATATAAATTCCAACTGTGTTATATGTTGATTTTCCTTTAATAGTAATGCCCTCTGTTTTAAATTATGTACACAAAATTTTGGGAATTTTCCAAGTATATGGCAAAAAGTGTTTATACATAAAATTATGAATAAGTAGATACAAAATAAAGAATTGAACAACAGTGATGATAAATAACTCACTCTTTAGTATTATTTATTCTTAACCTAAAGATAATGAAAGTTTCCCTTGTTAGCTTCTCAAAATCAAGGACTTTAAGCTGGTTTATTCAATTTTCCTATGCAGTGAGCATTTTAAAATTTCTACTCATAAAAGAAACACAATTATCTTGTGGAACTGTGTTTTAACCTGAATGGTGGTCTGCAGTTGACCTGACTCATATGCCAGTCTTTGTTTTGTCCCATCTTAAAACTTTCTCTGGGCTAGGGTGACCTCTGAAGCTATTTGATACAAAGCATTTAAATTCAAATATAGCTACATTTACCATCATTAGAGACAATTGACTGGCAGTCATCAGGTTGATATGATGATTAAAATTACATATCAACCTGACTGTTGTATAGTGCCCAGATTTTCTGTCATACAATGGCATAGATGCCTCCATATTTAATAAATGGATTGAATCTACAATTGCTGGCTTTTAGGTAAAGCAGATTACTTTGGATAATGTAGGTGTACCTTATCCCATTGTTTGGATAGATTAAATGCATAAAATTGAAGGTTCCAGAAGGATGAAATTCTGTCTCAAGACTACACCTGTCACTCTGTCCTGAGTTTGCAAACTAAGGAATTCATACTCAAGACATCAAAATCACTATTACAGGTAGAGTTGCACTATTACAGCCGAGTTGCAGCCAACACCTACTCTCGCGTTCATCAGAATCACCCAGGACAACAAACAAAAGGACGATGATGGACAAATCACATCTCAAAAAACAGAGAGGATATACACCTGCAAGCAAGACAGTTCCATCCATCTGTCTCATGGGATCTAAGTCCCCTCTCAATGGGAAGCAGAGTGGGCATCACCATCCCAAAGTCCTCAACTTCAAGGAATGCACATACATAAGGAGGGAATGCAAGTACACACCAAATTAGCCTTATTATTCTAGTAATCAAAGAAATTGTAACATTGATATAATGACAGTGGTCACCAGAGGTTCTGAGGGGAGGGAGAGAGAAGAAAAGGTGTAACATGGAGCATTTTGAGGACATTGAATTTGTTCCACATGATATTGCAATTCTCAAAATGTATAATTCCACTCTGCATAGCACCATGAAATTCTAAGGTGCAAAGTGTAAACAATAATGTAAACTATTGACCATGGCTAGAAGCAATGCTTCAAGATGTTTTCATCAATTGTAGCAAATGTACTACACTAATGAAAGAATTTGTTAATGGGAGTAATTGTGGGAGCGAGAGGGAGTGGGCTATATGGGAATCCTCCAATTTTTTTAAAACAATTTATTGAAGTATGTCATTCATACATGAACATATATAAATTATAAGTGCTCAGTAAACATTGTGAATTTACAAAACAAACATGCATAACATCATACAGGGGTCCCACACATCACCCCCTCAAACACCCTGCATTGTTGTGAAACATTTGTTAACAAATCATGGAAAAGCACCATCAAAGTATCACTACTAACTATAGTTTGTATCTTCCTCCCCTATACATTTTTATGAGGATTTATTTATTTACTTACTTTTATCCATTTTTACACCCCCTCCTTTTTGCTGTTTCTGTGTCCATTCACTGGGCAACTCTTTGTGTCCACTTCCTGCCCTTTCTTCTCATCTTTCTCCTCCTGTCTTCACTGGGATTCCATCCTCAGAATCTCCGATGTGGGAGAGAGGAGTCCTACTGCCTATGCCACCTTAGTTTCTCGTTTTTTAGTGTGTCTCATTTTGGCTCTTCCTTGTGTCACTCTCCTGTTACATCATCATCTTGCTGCATCGCACACAGGGCCTGATGGAGCACCCACATATGGGGCCTGGTGGCACACCCACACATGGGGCCTGACGGTGCACCCGCAGACTGGGCCTGATGGTTCACCCACTCACGGTGCCTGACGGTGCACCCGTGCAGGGGCCTGGTAGCCCAAGTGCCTTCTATATTTTTCTTTTTTTTTTCATTTTTACTGAGAGGTCCTGGGCATCAAACCCAAGTCCCTCCATATGGGAGATGGATGTGCAACCACCCGAGCCACATCTGTCCCCCTGCTATATCTCTTAAGGTTGACCAAAAATACCCAAAGTTACAGTCTTTTCACATACAGGATGGTCATATAATAAATCAGGCTTAATTTATCATGAGTATTCTAAAAATAAGACCTAGGGAGAAAAATTAGGGCTGGATGACACATACATGGTTTCTAAAATAGCAAACATTTAGCCTACACTGATTGTCACAAAATCAGGTCAGTGAGAATATCCACACGCCAAATTTTTGATTTAACATTTATATAATCTAAAGCTCTTTAAAAATTAAGAAAAAAAATGTGGGAATGAAAAGTTTTAGTATGTAACTACAAATGGATGTTTGATAATTCATCTTTGACTGTAATTTGATATTAAATGATTTCTTAGTTATAGGTTTCAAAAATCCTTCCCTCTTCTGATAATTTAACCTGAAATATATTTAGTTTTAAAAATATCATTTGTTCTAAGAAATTTACCACATGCTTCTTTCTAGTCATACATTGTGCTTAAATATATTCTTAACCATTTTCTTATTTACTCTAAGCAGTTTCCAAACAACCTAAAGTAAAGAACAAATAAAATATCATCTGCATTTTACATAGAGGTAAAATGCAACAAAAATTTTAAAGCTATACTACTGATGTAAAATGAAAAAAGACAGAAATTTGAAAAACAAATTATGTGTAGATACAGATACCAACAATTGCATTAGGTAGACAATATTTCTTATTATTAAACAGATTTTAGTAGACTAAAATTGATATATGTAGGAGCTTTATTGTAAAATTGATCCATAAAATTTATAGTCAACTATTCATCATGGTTGCTATACTTAATGTGAACTATTTACTCTATGAATTATAAAATATAATTCTAGATATAAACAACTCATCTCACAATTTATAAGTGTAAATTGAATAAAATACACTTTTAGAAAAGATTGATATACTCAATTAAACAATTCTAATTGTATGCCACTCAAATAGATGCATCTAGTATATAGAGATATTAAATATTTAATAATATAAAAGGAAATTAAATAATATAACAAATACTAACCAAATAAACCTAATATGACAATTAGGTTTCCTGACAAAATAAACTTTAGTAATGAAATATCAGATTCACTATGATAGATATTATTTTATAAAAATTTATTTTGCTGGTTGATACAAAAAACTCTAAACTTATTATTCCACCACAAGCAGATTTATGCCCAGAGAGACTCATTGACCCCCACACCTGAACTCAATGGACCTCTGATATCCAGAATAGTAAGATAATAAATTTGTGTTGTTTTAAGTCACCAAGTGTGTGGTGATTTGTTACAGTAGCAATAGGAAATGAATACAACATGGAACATTAATGCCATTTAATATGACCATGACTAAGGCCATTTTACAGGCAACTATCCCAGTGCCAAGAATATTTCAGTTGTGTGAGCTGGAATGTGGAGCTCAGACTCTGATAAATGTAGCAATATCAAGACTTTCATTCCCATCTAAGTGCTTCCCTCCACAGTCTAGTATCCAGAGTCTATTCTATAACTACAAAATGTGAATTCACTTTTCTCTTTGCTTGATTTGGGCAGTTAGTAAGTTTTTTAGGGTAAGTATTCTCTTTCTGTTATAATCAGCCCTCTTTAAAGGGCATATTTTGATCTGATTCTCATTTTCAATGTGAGTATAATGAGGTAGTCCTTGTAAGGCATAATAGTTGGCTTTTCCTTTGCAAGATTACCTCTTCAGGGATTTCCAGGAAGGAGAGAAGAGCCTCATCATTCAGGTCCAGAGGGAGTGCCTCATCTGACAAGAGGGATTTGCTGGAGGTTGGGATTTAGGGTACTTACAGTCATCAGGCTTTCTCTCAGATATTTCCTTTATGACTCTAATGCTTTAGCCCTTTCCCAGCCCATGCCCTAACTTCCATTAAGAGACTTGCTTAGGATGTTAATTCAACTGGTGATTAGCATAGTTATGGCAGGTTCCACATTTTTAATTTGAGGCTTAATCTCATGGTTCCTAAATATTTTAAGATCTTCAACACTATTAGGTGCAATCACTTCACTTAATAGTCCCTGATTTCCCCGTGTACTCTTTCCTGACACTTAGCTCTCCAAAGCATTGTCTCCAATCCTCAAAAAGTACTCAGACAACAGAATTGATATAAAAATATATTAAATCAAAGCATATTTGTTCAATTAAGTCATTAAATATGACTCTATTTATAAATAAATAGGACTATATGAAAATATGTAGCATCCCATATTTGAAGTAAGATCATTTAATGTGCCTTTTATTTGTGAATTTAGTAGAAATTCTTAATTTTTTAAATGGTTATTTAATATACTATAAGATCTTGATAAGAATCACCATTAAGTTTAAGTTTTAGATTTCAGAATCAGTCAATTTTCTTATGAACAGGGATATTTTCCATAATTAATACTCTGTATAGACCTCTCTAATTCTGACTTTTTAAAAAAAACTTTTGCACCTTTGTTTTGTAAGTTCATAAATTTTACTCTATACTTATTGTTTATGTACATTCATGTATGAATGATATACTTCAATAAAGGAAAAAAAGTGTTTTACAAAGCAACAACTAATCAAAACAAGATGGCACTGGCATAAGGGTGGACACTGAATACAGAACAATGGATTAGATTTGAGAGTTCAGAACTAAACCCATCCATGTATATTCAATTAATTTTGACATCGTGAAAAATCCATTCAATGGGGAAAGAATAATCTCTTAAATAAATCATGCTTGTACAAATGAATATTCTCAGGAAAAATAATCTAATTGCACCCTGCATTATATCATATAGAAACAACTCAAAGAGGACCAAAAACCTCAGTATAAGAGCTAAAATTCTTAGGAAAAACATACGGATTAAATGTGGGTTTTTTTAAGCTTTTTTTTTTTCTTCAAGGAGTAGATTACATAAATGTTACATCAAAAACATAGAGGATTCTCAAATACCCCACCACTTTCCCCTCCCACACTTGCACCCACTAACAACATCTTTCATTTGAGTAATACATTTGTTACAATTGATGAGCTCATACTGAAACATTGATACTAACCATGGTCTATACTTTACATTATGGTTTACACTTTGCATTACATAATTTTATACGTTTTGACAAAATATATAATGACTTGTATCTACCACTGTAATATCATGCAGAAAAATTTCAATACCCCCAAAATGCTCCAAGCTACATCTATTCTTCACTTTCTCTCTCCATCAGAACCTTTGGTGACCACAGTATTTATAACAATGTTACAAGTTCTTCCATTACTACAATAATAATAAGTATTCTTTAGTCCATAGTTGCTTTCCCAACTTATGCTTGTTCATTCCTCAGTCTTGAGGATTTTAGGATTCTAATACCCACTCTGCTTCCAAATGGGATGGGTCTTACATCCTATGGGGCAGATGCATGGAACTGCCTTGCTTGCAGTTGTAGATGCTCTGTTTTTTGAGATGGACATTTTTCTTCATCATCCTTTTATCAGTTGTCCTGTGTGAGTCTGATGATGACCTGGAGAGTGGTGTTGGCTGCAACTCTGGTGAGATCCAAGTTCAACCAGCATATGAACAACATGAAGATTTAAGTTTCTGACATATATTTAATTATAGTGCTAATTATATGTTCAAATAAATGGGTCAGAAGAGCTATGTGTAGGACATTTATAAATGAGTCTCATAGAAATTCAATATTAAATCTTTACTATTTGGATTTGGAGATGAATTTTTAGATATTGCACAATCACAAAAAACAAAATTTCAAAAATTTAAAAAAACAAAATTCAAGGAGTAGATTACATAAATGTAATCTATAATAAGAAATAAACTGTATTTCATCAAAATCAAACTTTTATTTCTTGAAAGTAAACCATCAGGAAAGTATAAAGACATGGGAGAAAATATTTTCAAATCATATATCTGTCAAGGGTCTAGTACCCAGAATGTATAAAGAACACATTCATCCCAACAGAAAAAAGATAAACAGGACATTGAAAATGATCCAAAATGATCCAAACATTACTCCAAAAATGATATAAAATGACTGACAAGCATATGTGAAGATACTCAATTTCATTAGTCTTCAGAGAAATAAATATCATGAGATATTTTTCTAAATAAAAAAAATTAAGCATTGAACTGTAGATCATAGTGAACCCTAGTGTAATCTATGGACTATAGTTAATTGTATAATTATAATATTTTTCAGCAGTTATAACAAAGCTACCACACTAATACACAATTTTAATAATAGGGAAGGCTGTGTGTGGGAGGTATATATGGTAACTGTGCTAATTCTGCATGATTTTTCTTTAAGCCTAAACATTTTCTAATAAAAATTGAGAAAAAAATTAGCAACTAAAGAAAACCTATCGAAAGTGGTTAACACACACATGTAAATTGCTTTAGTCTTCATGGGTTTAATGAAATTTGTCTATATTTTTTAATGTAATTTAAAATAATTAGTAACTTGTTTTTTCTGTACCTATCTCTATGATTGTTCATCTTGAAATATTAAATGCCTTTTCTGTGATACTTTTATACCAAATATCTCCTAAATTTCCAGCTATCACTATTCTCCTTTTACGCTTGCCAAACTTTATTGCTAACACCATGTTTCTTGATAAAATTTTATTACCCAGTTGCAAAATCTTCTTTATTGACCAGACCTGGTATGGGTTCATTTACACAGGGTTAATAGTGTCCATGTTGCCTCAGAACTTGTGTTCTTCCTTCCTCCTGTTGTCAGCTTTGAGCACCTCCATTATACATGGACATGCCAGGGAGAGAGATGTTCAGGGACTCTTTGATGATTCATCTCTACATTATATTCTTTTTAACTTTTCCTCCCAAACTGTGATGGCTCAAAGTCTTAGGTTGCTTTCATTTTTTTATCCTCCATTTCCAGATCAAGACATTTCATCCACTTCTTCTTAGGTAATTTAAAATTATAATTACATTTTTCTTATGAATGTTAAAATAAAAATGATTTTCTCTGGGTAGCTCTACGTATTTCTTTACTTGTAGTTCCTGAATGGACATACAGAAATCATTCACATTTAAAATAATTTACTTGGCAATTTTATGCAGTAATGGAAGGAAATCCCAACTTAAAAAGTGCCTTTATTAAATCAGATGCCAACCAGATTCTCATTGCCATGGTCTCAGTTCTGCTGAAGTCTCTTATTTTAATTTTCTAAATTACAGCAAAAACAAGTGACATAAAATAAACTTACAGTCAGAATCCCATCACATTAAAACATCAATTCTTTTTAGCATTTCATTTTCCTTTACAATTCTTTTGTGTAGGAATGAAACTTTATATTTGGGAACATAAAGGAAATCAATAACATGAATAAATGTATTCTTATTAGTCAGTGTTTACCATCTTAATGTTTTAATATTTCTTTCTTTGCCTATGGAGTTGAAAAAGTGTTAAAACTCTAAATTTTATTAGTCATATATTACCTTCTGAAAATTTAGTTTTACATTACTTGACTAATTATTTAGGGCCTGATGGTCGCATATATTGTTGACCAACATGTGTGATCTAAAGTGTGTAACTTTTAGGAGCAGGTCTAGCTCAGTGGTTGAGCATCTGTTTCCCATATACAAGGTCTGGGTTTGATTTCCAGTACCTCCTAAATATATATATATTAGAGAGAGAGAGAGAGAGGGAGAATGATTTTGTTTCTCCAGATAATGAAATAATTCTGTCTTTCTTTCCTCTTTTATTTTTGGGGAGATATAAAATCATGAAACATGTTAAAATGAAGTACCTAAGACAGCAGGATCTGGAGTGAGAGTTTTAGATACCTGAGGTAAAAAGCGACATCCTGTGGGTGAAGTTACTGAAGGAAGGGGGGGCTGGGCACTTCAGTTCATTCTGTCCAATGATCTTGGATCCTTGATCTCTTTTCTTCTGCTGCTCAGCAGGAAAACAAGGATGACAATGGTTATGAAGAAGCGTGCTACACTGTCATTAATCACTGTCATTTTCAGAGATCCTCTCTGGTGTCTGTGAAAATATTGACTCCACCACAAAGAAAGTGAGGCAACTTAAGGATGAGTCAGAAGCAGAATATGCCTTTCTCAGGACCATGTGTGTTCCCAGGCCTTCATCCAGGAACCACGAGCATGATTATGAGCTCATTTTTCCCTCCTAGAAACCCTTATGTGGCTTCTTCATCTGCCATGCAGTGAACATGATCCAGAACAAGGGACTCTGGGGGAGTCTCTCAGCTGTTCATGAATCACCTATTTCTGGCCAGAGAACAAAAATTATGTCATTTTGTTGGATTTCCTTGGGCATCATCTTTTTGTTGGGTTAAAACATATACATTGATATAATGACATAGATTACCCTACATCTTTTGTTTGTAAGGTTTGGTGACATGTATAAGTTGGAAAACTTTCCTAGGACAATAAGCATCCACAGATATATTTTCTAGAATCTTCCATTCAATCCTGCTGTCTCATTAAAGCATACCAAAATTTCCACTCCTAATTATTTCATTTTTGAGGTGTAATCCACTCAATCACTCAATGAACTTTTCTTTTTTTTTTAAAGAAGATCAGAGAAATTTATTTTTTACATTGGTAAAGGTATTTTAGTAATAGTCTAAAATGGCCCTTATAATCTATGTTATGATTTTGACTACCTTACATTTCAACCATATAGAACTACCATTAAGCTATTTTTTATTTAAAAAGTAACAAAAGGCAATAGAAATTATAGTTGTTTGTCATGATTTTCAGTAAAGCTAAACACAACAGACAGCATTACAATCTTTCTTTCTAGAATAAGGCAAAATATACTGTCAAGCTGCATATTTAAAAACAAATGCACTAAATGATTTTTTTTTTTTTGAGGGGAGATGGAGGCTGAAAGACTGAAAATGAAAAATAATTGAAATATTCTTTCTAACATGATAGGAAATTAAATCTTACTCATGTATTAATTCCTAATTCTCTGAACCTTAACAGAAAATTTTGTAGCAGAAGTTTTATGATTCAGTTGTCATAAATTTTAAAATTTAATTCTAAGAGTACTTAGCTTTGGAAGAAAGATCAGTCCTCTTCAAGGGATTTACTAAATTTAGAGTACGACTAACCTGTCACAATTAAAATTTTTCTCTATTTTTCTACAGCAAAGTTTTTTTCTACACATTAAACTATAGATACCCTAGTAAAATAATATAAAAACTACAGATAGAAATAGGATGTAGATGACTCTGTAAACCAAAAGATCAGAAAAAGTGCCTTAAAAGTGATAGTGTTAATGACGGGTGAAACTAGGTGAAGGAGTTGTAAGTGTTCACTCTATTTTTCCATCTTTCCCACACATTTCAAATGTTTATAAATAAAAACATAGAGAAAAAAAGAGCTTTAGCCATCAGTAGAAGACATGGGGGCAGAACATATGAAGGATCAACTTAAATTTTTCATGAGTCCAGTCTGAAACAAAATTATTGCTCATTGTTGAAAACCACTAGTAATGTTCAGCTATTTCAGGTAACTCAGTGGTCACATAAAAATTCTCATGACATCTAAGTGAGCTACTGTTTAGAGGAACCACAACATTTCAAGATTTAAAAAATAGAAAGTAGGGTAAGCACCAATACTACCAGTGTGATTACTCAGAGTTCCACTAGTAACTATATTTAAATGCTTAAGATAATCACCTCCATTTTCCATGAGTTGGGAACCTGCATTTAACTCCTATAAGAAATATCTATTAAGATGAAACAATTTTAGTCCTGATGAAGAGCTCTTTTGATCCAGTTGCAGAAGAAACAATCTCATGACCTATGTACAGATTCCCAGATGATACATATCATGTTGAAGCACAGCAGCTTCTACAGCATCAGGAAAAAGTTTCCAAACACTGCACGGTGGCTTCCCTCCCTGCAGACTGTCCTCCTGCTCCTGGGAGTCCTCCAGAAGCATTTCTTTCTTGTGCAGCTTCCACATGCTCCAGGGCAGGGTCTCAGGGAGCTGGGGTCTGTCTTCCCTCTCCTTGGCCGGCACTGGCAAGCAGGTGGAGGCTCTGAGTTTAAGAAGCCTGGGCTAGGCCCCGGAAGACCGCCTCTCCCTCATGAACTCCAAAAAATATAAAACTTGTGGGTGGCCAGTCCTTTACTAACCTGATATTTACTTCAATTTTTGTCTTTTCCACGTGTTGGAGATTCTTACTTATGAACATGTACAATATAGACTTTTGGTATTGGTCTGAGAAGAGCTGTCAGGTCATATAACAAGATGAAGCAAATCCAGAGCAGTTGCCCATCTTTGCTTTTCTCAAGCAGTATATGCAACAAATTAGGGGTTTCTGTTAAAAGATAAATGTAAAAATGGAAAATAAGTGTACGTGCACAGCTTTGTTTACCGCATACTATATTTTTATTTTTTAAACCTGTAACTAGTTACTACTACTTAAAAGAAGATGAATATTATCTGGACTTAAAATTTGAGCAAACTGGTGAATAATCCATTGTGATGGTTAGGCTAATGTGTCAACTCAGCCAGGTAATTGTGTCCAGGTGTTTGGTCCAGCAAGCACTGGGCTAATTGTAATACAAGAACATTTATGGACTTCGGTCACCAATGAGTTTACTGGGTGTATGGCTGATTACATCTGCATCAATCAGTGAGATTGCCATCAGCAATGGGTGACTCTTTTATCCAATCATTTGAATACCTTAAAAGGGGAAGTGATTTCAACATTCAGAGAGAATTTACCAGCTGTCCTTGGGCAGCCACCTTCTCCCAGGAACTCATCAAAGACCTTCATTGGACTTTCATCGGAGTCCCTGGTTTGCAGCCTGCCTGCAGAACCTGAAATTGTGCATCCCCACATTCACATGAGAGACGCTTATAAAATCTCATACTATTGGCAGATAGCTCATTTGGATTTTGTTCCCCTACAGAACACGAATACATCCATTTCTTTTTTTACACTTTTATTCCGAAGGCATTTTAAATTGATATACCAACTTCCCAGGCAAGATGCGAAGGTCTCAATTGACAAACTATTTGTGAAATATTTTTCTTTATACTTAGAATCTCTGATATTATGGTCATTGGCAATTATAAATCAGAAGATGACCTTCATCTAAATTATTTATTTTACACAAGTCTTGATTTTCTAGCCTGGAGTAATTTTAGTAATCCTTTGTGGTGATTTCAAATCAAGAAGAATTTAATAGAAATCTTGTGATTATAGAAAATCCACTCCTGTCAGAAATATGCCAATCTTGAAGAAACCAGCCAATTTTAGGACATTACAAAATTACTTACACTACTTATTCTTTTATAGTTATTTTAATATATAATAATATCATATTTAAAATGAGACAAGAAATTTTACTTTCCTTAGCAACCTGGAATTATAGCAGAATGGACAATGGACAAATGAATACTATTGTCTATTAGAAAGAATATTGAAACACAAAGGCCTAATTATTAACTATTTGTTAACTATAGGCCATGGGCAGGTAACTTAATCTTTCTGAGATTCAGTTTTTCAAATAAGAAGAATTAAAAATATAATTATCTTGTATGGTTGTGAAGAGCAATAAAAATCACTATTGCAAAAGTGCTTTTTAACCCATAAACTGCTCTCTAAAGGCTAATTTAGTTTATTATGCATGTAAATATTTGCAATTTTTATATTCATATTTTAATCAACTTTACTGAGTTAAAATTACATACAACACATAAAACCACTTTAAGTGTATACTTAGATGAGTTTTGTCAAATGCACTCACATATGAAATCATCACCTTCATCAACAAATAGTAATTTTCTGTCATCTCAGACAGTTTCATCATGCTCTTTTCAGTCAATTCCACTGGTCCTAGCAACCACAGATCTGTTTTGTGTAACTGTAGGTTAGATCAGGTGTTTACACCTTTCTATGGTTGAATAGTATAATATTGTATGTATGTACCATAAATTGTCAATCAAATCATGTATTGATGGACATATGCACATGGGGTATTTATAACTTTTGGCATTATGAATAAAGCCAATAAAGTATGGATATTTTTGAATATTCTGGATTATGTGGTAAGTACATGTGTAAATTTATAAGAAAGAGACAAGCTGTTCTCCAAAGTGGTTAAACCTTTTAAATGCATACATGCAATTTATGAGTTGCAGTTGTTCAATATTCTTACCACCAACATGATCACTAATCTTGGTCTATGACAATATTTTAATTAAAGAACTTCTAATGGTTATGCAATGGTAAGATAGCATCACAATTTAATTTGTATTTCCCTGATGATTTTTCTTTAATATAAGCCATGCTTCAAGGAAATTTTGCAAATATTTTCTGAGAATTAATCAATTAATTTAGGAGGAGTCAATATCTTTATAATACTGAGAGTTCACATTCCAGAATATATTATATGATATCATGCATTTTTAATTACTTCATGTTCTCCATAGCGTAGTACTAGTTCATGTATATTCTTCAAGTGTACTAAGAACATCAAAAAATTAGTTCTGTGCATTTTCATGATGTTGCATTTATGACTCTACTAAATTTAGAATTTCTGATTTTATAGTGAAGTATTATTCTTTAATTATATTTTGTGTTTTTATTTTATAATTAATAACATTACTGAATTATCCCAATGTGTCTAATAGAGTTTCATGTGTTTTTTCTAAGTTGTCTAAAGAAAAATTTTATTTACCCATGATATTTGCCTATTGTTTTTATAATTTCTGCCTAACTTTTTAAAAAAGATTTATTTAATTAATTAACTAAATTTATTTATCCCCCTTCCTGCTGCTTGTGCTTGCTGTGTCCATTTGCTGTTCATTTTTCTGTGTATGCTTGTCTCCCTTTGTTGTGATATCTTGCTGTGCCCTGCAGGCCATCAGCTTACCACACCGCCTGGGCTGTCAGCTCACCAGGCTGCCTGGGCCAGCTTGCCTTCACCAAGAGGCCCCAGGAATCAAACCTGGGACCTCCCATATGGTCAACAGGAGCCCACCACTTGAGCCATATCTGCTTCCCTATGCCTAACATTTTGTTTAACTTTGTTGTTAGAATTCCCCAAAGCAAAATATTATTTAACTGAGCCAGATGCTGTGTTTTTCTCATTTCATTGAAAGGTTCCTCAGCTTTGTTCATTGTTGTTAGTTTTCAATTTGATAAACAAATAACACACATGCCTTCAAACTTTGGGGCATGTTTGCACAAGTAGAAATGTAGACATGTTCATATTAAGGAAGTTTTATTCTCTTTATATGTTACTTAGAACATTAATCTGGAAGCAATGTTGAATTAGGTTAGATTAATTTTGTGAATGCTGCTCTATTAGCAGGATAGTTGTTAAGTTTGCATAGATATTTAAAATCTTAAAACACAGTAAGTTTTCCCTGTACCAATTATAATTAATATTAAGAAACAATTTAGGGTATATCATAAACCATGAATGACAATATCATAAACAAACATATTATGCTTCTTTAAAAAGGAAAAAAAGTTTAAAAAAGATATTATGACTTGTAATTACAATTTCTTACATAAAATCACAGGAAAGGAAGTTGAGGGTCCATGAATTATCTGACTTCAGGGAAGCCATGAGCACTTTTCATTTACACACCTTGCTATCTATATAGCCTACTCAAGAAGGGAAACTATATCCCATTTTTGGGAGCAGCCACATCTCATCAATCCTGATTATAAGGAACAAGCCAATAGTAATATGTCCAGAATCTCATTTATCTTTGATCCCATATAGTGGAAGAAATTTATTGAATTTATATTACAAGGAGGGTTCAAAGCAAGAAATCAAATTCTCAAGTGTCATAAGAAGGAGTAAAGACCCCCTAATAGGCTATTAACCTTCCCTTCAAGGGAACATTCAGGTAATCGCATTTGCTTAAATTATTAATGTAATCAATGCTATTAGAATTTCATTACTAGATTTTCTAATATTGAGCCATATTTACTTTACTGGAAATAAAATCAATGAAGATAGATTTATTATTCTTTTAACATATAACTGTGTGGTATTTGCTATTGTTTATTTGGATTATTTACATCAATATTCCTAAATGAAAAGAAATGAATCTGTGATTTTTCCCTAATATTTTATCATGAAAAATTTCTAACAGCAAACATGAAAGAGTTTTATGGTGACATGTTCTAGCAATTTTGCTCTTTGTTAGTCAGTTATCTATCCATCTATTCACCCATCAATACATCTAACTTCTTTAAGCATTTCAAATTAAATCAAAGTTATCAGTTCACTCCAACTTCACCACACATATCATTACTAGAATCCAGTATATCCTCAGCCTTTTTCTTTTGGTGTGAAATTTAAATGCAATGCATTGAAAAAAATCTTAAGATCATATCCACTGAGTTCTGATAAGTGTATATAGTTGTGCAACCCCAGTTCACCCCATCATGTCCCTTCCCAATTAATCCTTATCTTCACCTTTCCTCTGAGAGGCAACCATTCTCCAGATTTTCCAACCAAAGGTTAATTATGCTTTTTCTAGATCTTTATGTAAAGATACCCAAAGTCTTTTGTAAGCCGTCTTTCAATCAGTGTCAGGTTTTTGGGGTAAATCCATTTTGTTGCCTTATGAGACTTCATTCTTTCAAACTATCCAATTAGATAAATAGACAACAGTTTGTTAATCCATTTTCCTATTGATAGGCCTTTGGGCTATCTTCTATGGACATTCTTTTGTATGTGTTTTTGTTTTCATTCCTTTCCAGTAAATTTCCAGGACTGGATTAGTTGGCTCAGAGAGTAGTTCTATGTTTAGTTTTATTAAGAAAGTGACAGATCTCTTGCCTCAATGTTTGTATCATTTTACCTTCCCATCAACAATATACAAAAGTTTTTCTCCTCTCACTCTCTTTCCCCTTGCCCCTCCATCCTTGTTTCCTTCATCTCCTTTTGATCATTTTTCTTAATTTAAATTTCCAGGAGTTAGATTACTTACTGTGTCTAACAGTAAAGACATTTTTCACTTTAAACTATTTTATTCCCGTGAAATTTTAGTTAATACAAAAACTAGAAACAATGACAAAGATTACATACTTAGCCTATCTTCACCAATTTTAGATTTTAATTCTTCACCTTTCTAGTAGGTGATGATTAAATTAATATTTTATTAGTAATTTTAAGGGTATAAATATTGCATATCTTTTCCTATTTTAGCCTATTTTTATTTCTTCCTTTGTAATTTTCTTCTTTATGACACAAACATATTATCCATAGGAGCAGTCACTGTTTTCTTGAATATAAGAAATTTAAGAAATTATTAAACTATTGAATATTTGCTTTATGTGTCACATATATTTTCCATGTTTAAAAATTTTTTGGTTTAAAATTTTTAAAAGTTGAATTTTTTCTTTCTTTTTATAAAATATATTTTAATTTTTGTGTGATCAGTCTCAACAGATTTTTACTGAAATAATTTGATGCTTGATGGAGATATAAAATTCCAATATATCAATATATTCATTGTAGACTTAATATTTGATCAAGAAAATTTGCCCTCTTTTGCCTGTTTCATGGTTTTATCATGAAATCAGATTTTGCTGAATTTTTTTATAATCAGTTACTTTCTATTCTTTTATTTCTACTTTTTATTCACTTTATTTTAGGTTTATGTCATATTC
This sequence comes from Cabassous unicinctus, assembly GCA_029593785.1. Classification (NCBI taxonomy): domain Eukaryota; kingdom Metazoa; phylum Chordata; class Mammalia; order Cingulata; family Chlamyphoridae; genus Cabassous; species Cabassous unicinctus. The sequence continues at coordinate 22,291 of JAQZBX010027175.1, forward strand.
GTAAATTTCATATAAGTGATATGTATTTGAATATAGGTTTGTTTTTGTCTTTTTCACTCAGCCTGTGACCTGCCTAATTTGATTAATAAGAAAATTTATCTTGTTCTGTGTGTTGCTTTTTTTCAATCATAGAAGTTTTAGTCACACACCATAAAATCCATCCAAAGTGTAAAAACAATGACTCTCAATATATTCATAGAGATGTTCTGTCAGCACCAAATTTAATTTTAGAACACTTTCATTGCTCCAAACGTATAAAACAAACCAAAACAAAAGTGGAATAATTTCTTAAATGTCTTATTATTAACTATTTTCATGGTATAATAACTTTGTTACAATTGATGAAAAAGTATTACAATATTACTTTTAACTACATTCAATAATTTGCATTAGTTGTATTTTTCAATATGCTATGCTATTATTAACACGTTCTAATAGCGATGTACTTTTGTTAAAGTACATAAAAGAATGTTTTAATGTTTGTAGTATTAGCAACAGTCATCATCCATTACAAGGTTCACTATGTTATACATTCCTGTGCCCTTAAAAATATATATACAATACAAAAAAGTCAAGAATTTCCCTTGGTTCTCATCCAGTTCTTATTGTCTACACAAATAGCATTGCATTATATATACTGTTCTGTGTTCTGTTACTTACTTTTTTTCAATTAATAATGAACCTTTTGTATCTTTCCTTACCAGTATATGAGAATCTACATCATTGTTTGAAACCTCTGCACAATATTTCCATCTGTGTAATCTACTATAGTTTAACATCCCTACTGTCACACACTTAGGTTGATTCATTACACTTAAAAAATTGTTTCTCTGTTTTAATTTTTTTTTAGTTTTTAATTCTTTTTAATTATTTTAATTAATTTATTTTGATTCATTATATTTTGAATAACAAAAACACAAGTGAATTAACTATGATTTTTTTATTTTAACAATTTTATTGTACCCTGTATCATCCAACCAAAGTGTACAATCAATGGCTCTCAGTATAATCACAGAGATGGGCACTCATTACCACAATCAATTTTAGAACATTTTTTTTGCAGAAACTTCCTATACCCCTTCTATTCTGTACTATTGAATCTTATCATTGGTATAGTAGTTTTGTTACAATTGTTGGAAAAATATTACAATTTTACTGTTAACTATAGCCATAGGTTGCATTAGTTTTGATGCCTTTTATTCCTCTAAACAAAATATCTGCACTTCTGAATTTCATCAGAAATACTGAGGCAGGAGAAGGATCAAACAAGGTATATATTCCATCATCCATTTGTCTCCCTTATCTTTAAAATTGTGTTCAGTACTTGTGATCAAAGAATGGTGGGCACAAGAGCTTAAATTCGTTACCTAAATACCTCTGGGAATGAATAGTTCTGATGGAAACTGACCTGTCATTCTACACAAACCTGCCTGCCTTTTCAAACTCACCTAGGAATCTGGGAAGGAACATTGATGGTAGTCACTTTTAATACATTCATCTGAAGGAATCTTCTTTTTTATGTTTATTTTTTAAAAGATACTTAGATTACATAAATGTTACATGAAAATTGTAGGGATTCCCATATGCCCCACCTCCCACTCTTCCCACAACCTTCCACATAATCATCCTTCACTAGTGTGGCACATCACCTGCACTAGATATACACATTATGGGGTTTTGCCACTAAGCATGGACCATAGTTCACACTGTAGACCACACTCTCACACACAGTTCTTCATCTGTGTATTGCTTTAAGAGACTGATTTACTTACTGAACTCATCTTTATGAGCACCTATTAAATGTCTGGCCTAATGTGATTTGTCTTCTTCTACCTTGTTTTAATCCTTTCTTTATGTAATATGTTATAGCTGTTCCTTCTTTGACTTTTCCTCCATAAACTGCTTTCCTTCCTTTATAATTTACCTTGTGTTTGAGAAGTAAATTTTGTTTGGATATTATTTTTATTTTTTAATCTTTAAGTAAAGTTTTTATTTTATAACCATATCCTTCAGAAATTGAAGTATCTATCACTTGAGCAGTGAGGTAAATAATACACTTTAAATTTCTTCTCTTACCCTTTACTATATCATGAATTTGATGATGGGCTATAAGACTTTTGATTTTTCTATTATTAACATTTATTTTCTTATATCATGTATTTTTATAGGAAATCCAAACAGAACATCAGCGTACACCCACCACGACATTTGTCCACCTGCCAGCATCAGCACTCATATCTTCTGTTTTTACACCTGTTTTGATGGTTGAACTTTTCAGATGCCTTATATATCCAGTTCTCCCACTTCTGGCTTAGATCACATCTCTCTTGCCACCTTAAGGAGATTGCTCAGGGAATTCATTCTCTCTCCTTCATCATTAATATTTTTCTTTAAACTGGATAATTCGATCACTGTAATGTGTTATTAGAATCTAATTTTTAAAAATCCTTATTTTACAAGACCTTGCTCACTAGCTATCACTTCATTTATTTTCACTATTGCAACACAGACATCTTTACTTGATTACATCAATTCATCCATTAGCTACCACTCCAGAAATACTGGTTGTGTCAAATTCACCATTGACATATACACAGAAAAATCCCATGTCTTGGTGTGTGTCTTACTTGACATGGCAACGACATTTGGTAGTCAGTCATTCTTTCCACTTTGATATTGTTTCCTTACTTGGCTTTCAGGATATCACATTTGCTTTTGGGGGGTGGGAGTAAATGTTTGACTAAGATTCAATTTCAGTTGTTCCACTCAGGCTTTCTATTACTTAATCAAGTTTGAAAACTTTAATGTTTCTAGACAATTGTTCATTTCTTTTATTGGTATATAATTGTACATAATAATATGAGTAATGATATTAAACATATTGCCAATTTTAGAAATGTGATGACTGACTCTGTGCCATTGTCTGGTAACTGCAATAAAATTTAAAAGGAGAGGCAAAATAATTATAAAAGAACTCTATATTTAGTGACTAAACATATATGTTCAGGCTCAGCTCTGAAGTTAATAATTGTGTAGATGAAATAACCTGTAGTCAAATGAATACTGCCAGGCTTCAGCAGAAAAAGTAATACAAGACTGGAACACACAGAGTGGTATGTTTCTTTATAAGCAGAGACTGTCTGTTATTGGGAAAATCAGGAAGACTTTGTAGGAAAGTGACATGTGAGTTAAGCATTGTGTATTTGTGTATGTGCATGTGTGTGTCTGTGTGTAAATCATGGGCATTGCTAGAATTTTCTCTTCGCTTCTTCTGAATTTCTAATCCTTTCCCAGAGAGGGGGTTCTTGAGTGACACAATTCATCATCTTCCAATTTTTTTCCAAAATTATATTCCATTGCCATTTGTGGTTATTTTTACATCCCATCTTAGTCTTGACTAAGATAAATTTGCACTTTAATTCAATTGTGTATTTATTCCTTTTGGATACTTTTTGGTAAGCCTCACTCACTGAGTTTATAATCAATGGTATATATCTTCACAAGGTCTTCTAGTAGGTCCTTTTACATTTCTGGTATCTTTATTTAGAATGATTGGGGTGATTGTAGCAGTTTTGTGAATCTCTAGAGAAGACAAATCCTGAGGCATATTTTCAAGAATTTTGTGATTTCCAAGTTCAGGCGATGCCAGGTCCCAACTAGTGATCTTATCTGCATCTGGAAATTACAACTATTCTTTTAACAATTAGAATAGAGTGACAAAAATATCTGCCTTACATGTCTCCTTTTACCAAAGTTATTCCTAGCTAGCAGTGTAAGAGTGAATGCAGAAATTAATTACTTCCTTGAGATTCTTTGCCCCAGTGGTTTCAGCCAGTATATAAACCACATATTCCTCATTGTGACTTCCTCACTCTCCCATGATATTAGAGAAAAAGAAGATTCCACCCCATTTAGGAGCTTGCACATTTCTTTCATTTCTAGTGCCTGTTTTTCAACTTAAGGCAAAAGATGGTAGCCTTTCTGCCAAGAAAGCCAACATTTTTCTCTCCACCTGCAAGTATCGCTAAAATCTTCACGCAAAACATTTATGGGGGCAAAGTCAATTACATGCCTATGGCTCCTTTATCAAAAATAAATAAGTAATAAAATGCTTTGCTGTTAATCATATTAAAGAGAGGTGAATATTATTTTTTAAGTATTTTACCAGACACATATATGTTTCACTTATTTGAACTGACTAAAAATACTATTTGTATAGAGATCCCATACTATTAATTAGTCAGTAAAATTCATGGAGGAAGTGATAATTAGAAAATGTATTATCTGAATAGGATGGTAATATTGTAAACAACTCTGCCCTCTTTCAACATATGAATGTACCTTATTCTGTAGAAGAAAATAACTTTATGGATCATTTATAATGAGATTAAATTTTTAGTAACTATAAAGCAATTGTTTAAGATATCATTAAGAGAGTAGAAATGGATGGTCCACATTGTGTTTGTATATCCATAAATAATTTTTGTAGACGTCAGCCCTACTTTTATTTTCTACCTTATTCTTTATTATGGTCTTGCTTAAGAGTTTCCCTTGCCAAGAAGAAACTTGCAGATGGAAGCATCTGACATAGTTGCAACCATAATGCAACTTCTCTGAGTACCTTAACTTAAATCTCTGGAGGTGAATGTCTTTCATGATATCTAGTTTATTCAGGAAGAACTGTGTTAATTTTGACAGGATATAAAATTGAGTCAGAAGACAATAATCTTTTTATTTGTCTTATTTTTAGAATGAATTAAGTGTAGGGAAAATGTGAGATGGGAGGACAAACAAGTATGTATTTTTGCATGTGTTTGTGAATTGTCTGATTAGAGATGATGGCTAATGCCATTATGTAAATGAGATTGGCAGGAAATAACTTGTAGAGAAAAGAAAGCAGAGAGATGGAAAATACATATTTTCTAGGCAAGTCTTGGCTATATGGCCTTTAAAACGTATTTATTGCTATTTCCCACAAGATTCTTATAACATGCATGGTAAAGCTAACTGTAATATAGGGAAAAGATAGATGTGAAAGTCAGTGTATCATAAATAGAGAATGACTGCTAAACACACACACGCAAAATCAGAAGCTCGCAGAGCAATACAGGAGGCAGAAGTTGGGTCAAATACGAAACTACATTTTCAGTTGAGCAGCCTGGAAAACGGTATGCGCTATTTTCAAGGAAGTCATCAAAACACTTTTGTGGTTGGAACTTGGATTCATTTCTAAATACATTGAATTAAAGGTGACATTAGAATATGCATGCATAAACACAAACATACTAGTATACAGTTTCATAATCAAAACTGATAAAACAAACTTAACAAACTCATGGTGTCTGGAGCAATGATTTGAAGTCATGTGACTGAGAGAAACATTTGAGAAGAACTGACATATAAAGAGCAGAAAACAGACATTGAAAACAGCGAATGACAATGATGGGAAGAGGAAGAATAAAATTCAGTATAGAAAAGAGAAATCTGTCATAATGGAGGTAGAATTTCACTGTTAAGAATTTCATAATGCTCAGAGTTTAAAGAATAAAAGCACAGTGATTAACATATTTCATCATTAAGAGTAATGAGACAGAATGGAAGCGTGGCAAACCCATTGTATTTACTGTTATGAGATGATTTGTGAGCTCTGTTTCAGTAAACCAAAAGGACAGAAATCATATATAGGATAATGAAATGTACTAATGTGGAAAAAAGGGAATCTGAGGTGCTGTGTCTTACAATAGTGAAATCAGAAAATCAACCCTTCTGATTTCATGTAGATAGTGAAGTCATATAACTTTACATACTAATTTACAACAGGATAGCAGGAAGTGAAGAGAACAGAAGGGACAAAATGAAGTCTATTAGCACTGTTAAGTTCTAAAATTGAGGAGCTACATGTATGTTTGGAGGCAGAGATAAAGAAACAGGAAAGAAGAAATAGAAGGAGGGCACCAGCGATGGACCCATTCAGGGACAGGGTCAGACGCGAATCCCCCAGATTCCCCTCAGAATGCGCTTGCAGCCGCCCAGCACGCAGCCCGGCCGAGGCCGCCTCTGGTACATTATGAGTTGGGGCACCCCCACTGCTGGGGGAACCCCCTCCTGGCCACTGGCCATCAGCCAGGCTGCCCCAGACAACCGCCCTCCAAAGTGCAAGCGAGCTGGCCACAGATTGACGACGTCTCCAGGCCCCGCCTTTCGCGGTGTTCCCGCCTTGTCTCCGGA
>JAQZBX010027176.1:0-28519 GCA_029593785.1 Cabassous unicinctus
GCATGCAGTAACCAAAAAAAAAAAAACAACCCCAAAGTAGCTATACTTATATTAGATGAAATAGACTTTAAAAGACACTAGTAATAAGCAATCTGAGGAGAAAGTCAGGAAAAAGAATTCCATTTACAATAGCTATTAAAGGAATGAAATATTTAGGAATAAACTTAACCAACAATGTAAAGCACTTGTATTCAGAAAACTACAACTCATTGTTAAAAGAAACCAAAAAAGACCTAAATAATTGGAAGAACTTTCCATGTTCATGGATTGGAAGACTAAATATCATTAGGATGTCAATTCTACCCAAATTGGTATACAGATTCAATGAAATCCCAATAAAAATTCCACCAGCATTTTTTAAATAAATGGAAAACACGATTATCAAGTTTATTTGGAAGGGTAAGGGGTCCCAAATAGCCAGAAACATCTTAAAAAGGAAAAGCAAAGTTGGCGGATTCTCACTTCCAGACTTTAAATCATATTACCTAGCTATAGTGGTAAAAACAGCATAGTGCTAGCATAAAGACAGACACATAGACCAACAGAACGAAACTGATGGTTCAGAAAGAGAACCATCACATCTATGGTTAAGTGATTTTTGACAAGCCTGTCAAACCCACCCAGCTCAGACAGAACAGTCCATTCAATAAATGGTGCTAACAGAACTAGATATCCATAGCCAAAACAAGGAAAGAAGACCTTTATCTCACACCTTATACAAAATTAACTCAAAATGGATCAAAAATCTAAATATAAAAGCAAGAACCATAAAGCTTCTAGAAGAAAATGTAGGAAAATATCTTCACACCTGGTGGTAGGTGGTGGATTCTTTTTTTCTTTTAAAGATTTATTTATTTATTTATTTATTCCCCCCTTGCTGCTTGTGCTTGCTGTGTCCATTCGCTGTGTGTCTTCTCCGTGTCTGCTTATCTTCCCCTTGCTGTGAGGTCCTGCTGCATCAGCCCCTCGCGCTGCGGGGGCCAGCCTGCCCTCACAAGGAGGCCCCAGGAAGTGAACCCGGGGCCTCACACATGGTAAACGGGGGTTCTACCGGTTGAGCCACACCCGCTTCCTGTTGTGAGGGCTTGCTGCATCAGCCCACTAGGCTGCGCAGGCCGGCCTGTCCTCACAAGGAGGCCCCGGGAAGCAAACCCAGGGCCTCCCATATGGTAAACGGGGGCTCTATCGACTGAGCCACTCCCGCTTCCCGGTGGTGGATTCTTAAAGGAGATAAGAGGAGGACTAAGTTGGAATACTGATGTTTAATGCATGTAGAAGTTTTAATTAACTTTATTGCAAAAGTGTGGAAATGTAGTGTTGATGGTAACACATTATAGTGAGTAACAGCTGGTTTATAAATCGAAATGTGGCTGAAAAGGGTAGTCAAGGGATGTAAATGCCAATTGAAAGGAATCTAGAGAATAATCTAGGGACTGAATAATACAGTAAACCCAGAGGTGGATGAGAATTGTGGTTGATGGTACAGATGTAAGAGCATCCTTTGTGAGCTAGAGCAGATGTACATCACTATTTCAGGGTGGTGGGAATGTGGAGACGCATGAGAAAAATACAACTGGAGTGACCTATGGACTGTGGTTAACAGTAATAATGTAATATTCATGCATCTATGCCAAAGATGTACTGTGTTGATAGTGGGGGAGTACGGAAAAAGTGCACCAAATGTATGCTATGGACCTGGTAATAGTCTGATGATATTATCTCATAATCTGTAACAAATGTTCCACCACGGTGTGGTGTGTTGATAGAGGGGTGTTGTATGGGAATTCTGCACATGTGCATGATTGTTTTTTAAGTTTACAACTTGTCATAAAAATATTTTTAAAAAATAATAATAGGGTGGGTTGGGGAAAAATACACCAAATATAAGATAAGGACTACAGTTAGTAAGATTTTGATGATATTCTTTCATCATTTGTAACAAATGTCTCACAACAATGCAAGGTGTTGGTAGTGGGTTTCATAACTTAGACGAAATGGACCAATTTCTTGAAAGGCACAAACTACAAAAACTCACTCAAGGAGAAATTGGTAACTTGATAAGCCCTATTTATTAAAAAAATTAATTAATAGAAGTCATTTAAAGAAGAAATATTACCAATTCTCTACAATCTCTTCCAGGAAGTAGAAGTAGAAGGCACATTTTTCAACTCATTTATGACGCCATCATTACCCTAATGCCAAATAAATAATGAAATAATGGGTTATTAAGTAAATCATATTATATCTTGAAGTTATGACTGCCTTTCAAAGCATGGCACAAAGACCAAAGACCAAAGAGTAAAAGACTGATAAATGTGATTTTGTTAAACCTGAAAACTACTCGGCCAAAAACAACAATAAAAAGTTACTAATAATGTCCAACAGCAAGTATCAAAAATTACATAAGGGCTATTTTATTAAGCATCTTACACATCAAAGACAAAAATGATTAAACACCCAATAGAAGTGTTTAATATATAAGTGGATATAGGGTGCAAACTGTCAGTTCACTTAGCCTCTGTAATGATCACCTAATAAAGATTGATGATAGCCAATGTTGGAATGGGGATGGAGAACCTGAAATCTCATACAGTAGGAGTAAAAACTGGGCAGCCTTTTGGATGGTGATTTAACATTTATCAAATTTTTACATGTCTACATATTATAACTGAGTATTTATATTTTGGCATTTATACCAAGTATTTAAAGATTTATGACCCAAAATACTCAGTGCACATTATTGATAATAATGAAAGTGGAAACAAACTAAACTTATCCATCAAAAAAGGTAATGATTAAGTAAATACAATAATATAATGCAATAATATACTGCATAGAAAAAGAATGAATTAGTTCTGACCAAGGTTGCTTTTTACTGGACAAAATTGCAGGCTGTGCCCCTGGCCCTACTTTCTCCTTTCTCCAGCCCTGACTACCTTGAAACTAACCTTGCAACTGTCTGGCTGTGGGGTAAGGGGTCGGGGTGGAGGTAGGACAAGGGAAAAACACTTTCATTCTAAGTTCTGTGTACTTTTCCATTGTTTGATTAGGAAGAGACAAACAAATATGAAGATATTCATATTGATGTTCTCCCCGTTACTCATAAACTCCTGTTCCCATTCCCCCACCCTCCATATAATATTATATTCTGGGCATTTTTTCCATATTGTTACTTAATGAACTTCCTCAAACTTTTGCAAATGCTTGGTATTCTATTATGTGCAAGTACCATAGGTTTTTTAAATAATCACTTCCTATTAAAAGACACGTGTTTTTTATAATGAAGAAGTTATATACACATCATTTCCTGTCTGTTTGGGTGAAACTGTGAGATCAAATGGTAGAAATGAGAATATTTGGTCAGTGTTAAATGCATTTTTCATTTTGCTACATATTGTGCAATGGTCTTTGTAGTGGTTGTAACATTCTTTCACGCAATTCATCCTTCACGTATTGAAAACTTACCAGGGACTGTGCAAGTCACCAGGAAGACAGCCATGAACACAGTAGACAGAAAGCTGTGCTGTGTGTAGCAGGTGTAGCTCAGTGGTTGAGCGAGTGCTTCATGTGTAGAGAGGTCCCAGGTTCAATCACCAGTACCTCCTAAAAAAAAAATGTACGTATATTTTTTTAAAAAAGCTGTGCTCTTGTGTAGCATACACTAGATTAGGGAAGAGAAACAAACTTAAAAATAAAAAAACCTTTATTTTGTAGATTGGAGTTTGATAATTGATGTGAAAAAAAAAATAAAGCAGGATGAGTAGTGTAGAAGATGTTGAGAAGGACCAAATTTTATTTTAAATGCAGTGGTAGGCTTACCTGAGAAGATATGTGAGGAAAGATTTGAAGGAAATGAGGGAAGAAGCCTAGGGAAAAAATGTAGAAAATATTTGAGGCAGAGGATCCCTCCAGTGCAAATTCTCCAAGGCGGAGTTTGCCAGACATGCTCAGCAAAGAGCAAGCAGGTCAGTGTGGCCGGAGGTAGCCAAGAGCTGAAGGGGGTGGGTCAGGTGAGCACTGAATGCCCCTGCAGGGAGCCTGGCCTCTGCTGGAGGGAGATATGGAGCCACCATTGTGCAGGGAACATAGCTTGGATTCCCCCAGACTCTGAGAACATGACTTGAGGGCGGATGGTTTATATTGGAGAGTACCCCCAGGAAGGAGTGGGGCACTGGGAAAAGAGAAACAGGAAGGGGGAAAGCCAGTCCAAGGTTGAGTTATTGAGCTCATTCCTCAGTGGGCCATGGGGCTCACTCTCCGTGGGAACACCCTGAAGAACCATAGGGAAATTCCCCAGAGGGGTGCCCCTGAAAGAGGGGTGGAGCATTTGTCCACTGACTTCTGTCCTTAGCTGGAGACTGCTTGGCACCCTCAATCCCCTGCACCTGCTGTTGCATTCATCGGTAGCAGTTCCTCTGAGTCTGGTAAGCTCCCAAGGCGGCATCAAAGAAGAGCAGGGTGCACAAGGACACTCCCACGGGCACTCAAGGGGGTGCAGGTGTGGAAAACTGGGCCTGTGACACAGAATACATGCTGGAGTCTTGTGAAGCCCTTGCCCCACAGGTCCACCTGTGCCCACTCTAAGTCCACACTGTCTCTGAGACTTTAATGTGGTGGGTAGGTACCAATGTTATAAATTGGCTACAAGAGAGTTAGTAATGGGTCAAGTTCTGCATTTCACTGCTGCACCTGGCCCCAAGACCCCAAGGCCATAATTCCTATTCATCATCCCCTATAATTATGTGATAAAGGATATTTTGTGTATTGAAGTATAATTTGCATAGAGTAATAGTCAACCTTTTAAGTCAACCTGTGTGTTTAATAGTCAACACACAGTCATGGAACCCTCAAGATACAAAATATTTCCATCACTGTAAACATCCCTTTGTGCCCTTTTGCAGTCACTCCAACTCCAGTTCCTTACAACCACTGATGTGATTTCTGTCCCTACAGTTTTTGCTTTTTCAGAATGTCAGAAAGTAGCATTTGAGTCTGGCTTATTTCATGTAGCACAGTATTTCTCAACCTTATTTTTATTGTTGCCTCTTCATCCCCACCTCCCAAACCCGTTTCCTGGAACATTCTTAGACTTCTTTTTTTCTTAACCGTGCCCCCATGAAATTTTAGTAGCAGATACACTATATACCTGTTTATATACTGTGACCCTAGGGAGGCCCACAGCCCACTGTAATATTTTTCCTATAACTGCTGAGTCCCACAAACCTCAGTGTGGGTGAGGCTAAAAGGAGACAGTCGGGACTGTCAGGCATGCCTTTGGTTCATGCTGTCTCCTTTGGCAGCACAGGGGAAAAAGGAAAGTATATGTTTTGCCCCAGGAGGGTGGTGGGAGCAGTGTCCTCCCCATAAGGAATGCATGACTTAGCATAATGCTTTGGAGTTCCTCTATGCCCTTGCATGTTTCAGAAGTTCTTTCCTTCTTATTGAATAGTCCTCTATTTTACGGAAGCAATACAATTTGCTTACCCATTCACCAGTTGACGGACATCTGGGTTGTGTCTAGGTTTTGGTGATTGTGAATAAAAGTTAAAACCATGAATATTTTTGGTAGATATTTACATTCATTTCACTCGGGAAAAGGAGAAAGTGGAATTACCAAGTTTATTAACAAGGGTATGATTAACTTCGTAAAAAACTTCAAACCCCTTTTCAAAGTGACTGTTTGATTTTGCATTCCCACCAGCAATGGATGAGAAATCCAACTGCTCTTCATTCTCTTGAATACTTGGGATTGAAACTTAAAAAAAAAAAACTAAGCCAATTAAACTATGCATAATTATATTTTATTTTGGTTTCAATTTGCATATTTACCTTCTGTACTTTTTAGAAAAATGTATTTTCATGTCTTTTCCTCATCTATTTCTTAAATTTGTTTTCTTACTATACAAGTTTTGGGTATTACTTATATACATACGTACCAGTCCTTTATTAGATATGTGTTTTGCAGATATTTTCTTTTAATCGGTGGCTTGTCTTTTTATGTTCTTAGTAGAGTCTTTCATAAGAGATGTTTTCATGCATAAATTGTTTCATTATCATTTTTTTCACATATAGGTTATGCTTTTGTGACCCTGTCTATGAAATATTTGCTTAACTCAATGTCGCAAATATTTTCTCCTATGCTTAATTTCAGAAGTGTTAGAGCTATAAGTCTTACATTCAGGTCTATGATCATTTCTTTTTCTAATAGCACTTTATTAGTTCCATACCTTTTTTGTAATATACTTTCTGCATTTAATTGCCTTGGCACCTTAATTAACTACTTATGTGTGTTATATAAATGTGTTCAAATGTGTTGTGAAATGTGTCCAAAGTTCCTAATCTCTTTGTTGATCTGTCTTTCATTTTGCTAATACTGCACTGTCTTGAGACCAAGTAATGTGAGTCCACTGACTTTGTTCTTCTAGTCTAGGTTGTTTGCTTTTCCATATAAATTTAATAATCAGCTCGACTATCCCAAAAAAAGCCTGCTGGGATTTTGACTGGAATTGCATTGAATTTATAGATCTATTTGTGGATAATTAACATCTCTTCTAATTCATGAATACAGTGTCTCTTTACAATTATTTGGAAACAGAAGGTGTTGAGCTGAGAAAGCACATATGATTTGTAATTTAAAATAATAACTCTGAGGATAGACTCTACTGGGCAGTGGAAGAAACAATTTAGGAGGCTCCTTCATTACTCCTAGCAATAGCAATGCTATTAAAGGGGTTAGTAGTTGTAATAATTCGAAGTGATATGATTCTGGATGGATTATAAAGGTAGATCTGAAAGTATGACAGTGCCTGCTTCCCCCGGCCCTTGCAAATGGAGTGTGCCATCAGTATGTGTGATTTTTGAAAATGTGATTTTTAAAAACTCCTAATTTTTGGTCCTAAACTCTCAATCAATGTCACTCAAGGGCATGGCTATGGAGTTCATCCCAGAGGAGTGGCAGGACCTGGGCCCTGCCCAGAGGACCCTGTACAGAGAAGTGATGCAGGAGAACTACAGCCATCTCGTCTCAGATGAGCACATCCTAACATGGAAGTCCTTCTAGAATGCATTGTGTTTTTAAATCATTTTTATTGCAGTATAATGAACTGAAACAAAATTAAGCAAGATTCTTTGTATAATTTGATGAATTTTGAGAAACATGTTCAGTTACTATCACCAAAATCATGATATAGAGTATTTTCATCACCTCAAAAAGTTTTTGTGTATCCCTTTGCAGTCAGTTTCCTCCTCACACACTCAATTCTCTAACAACCACGGATGGCTTTCTATTTCAATAGTTTTGGCTCTTCTAGAACTTAATGTAAGTGGAATCATACTGTATGCATTATTTTTGTATGGCTTCTTTCACTTAGTATAATGTATGAGACTCATGATTATTGTTGCATATATTAGTTCTTTTTATATATGTGAATATTACCATTTGTTGATAGACATTTGGGGCCTTTTCAGTTTGGTGGTATTATGAATAAAGCTGCTATGCACAGTTGAGTACAAGTCTTGTATGGACATCTTTTCATTTTTCTTGAGTAAAGACTTAGGAGTGGTATCCTAGGTTTCATGGACAATATATTTATAACTTTATAAGAAAGGCCCAGAAGTGTCCAAAGTTGCTGTGCCATTTTTCCTGTCCATTAGCAATGTATGAGAGTTCTAGTTGCTCCACCTTCTCATCAGCATTTTGTTTTGTAAGTCCTATTAATTTTCACCTTTTTAGTGGTTATCAGTTTATCTAATTGGATTTTAACTTGCACTCCCCTGATGGCTAATGATGGTGAACAACTTTAAAATGCTTTTTTGGCTATTCATATATCTTCTTTTGTAAAAAGTTTATTCAGATCCTTAGCCTATGTGTTTTGTTTTGTTTTTCTTCCCTTCTATGATTGAGTTTAAAGAGTTCTCTATATAATCTAGATTGAAGACTTTTAAATGATACATGTTTGGGAATCTTTTCTCCTCATCTATGGCTGGCCTTTTTATTTGCTTACCAGTATATTTTGAAAGACGAAAGGTGTTCATATTGAGGAAGTAAAATTTATTAATTGTTTTACTTTTATACTTACTGCTTTTTAGAAATTTTCCTATTTAAGAATTCTTTGGGAGCAGAGGCAAGATGACGTCGGTTTAGGTGGACACTCACCATCTCTCTCGCAGAGGACGGCTGATTGGGGACAGGATCCTGCCCAAGTGGGCTGTTCTGGGAGCCCACGGAGTGAGAGCCTTTGGGACATCGATCTGGAGGGAGCTGAACAGGGAGGTGGATTGCTCAGCATAAAACTGTGAGTTTTTCCTGAGCTGGAAATCGTGGACACAGACACCTAAACCCCAGCCTCAGGGCAAAGGGCTAGGGCGAGCCCCGACTACCACCGGCAACCCAATGAGAGGGAGCAATTCACCGAGAGTGGGAGGGTTCTGGCAGAGGGTGGAGTGGTTTCCTTTCTGGGGGTTTGGTTGCCTGGACCCCCTTGCAGCTTTGGGGAGCACACCAGCTGGCTTGAAGTGGCGCCGGGCTGAGGGGAGAGGCAAATCTGCTGAGAAAGCCTGATTTACCTAGCCACCCTGGGATACAAAGGCTTGGCTTGGGAGAGGGTGGAATCAGCCAGTTTTATAGTTTTGAGCTGAGGAGTATCAGAGTTTCAGCTCCCCTGGGGGCACAAGCAGTGGGAAGTGTTTCATTAGTTTCCACGAGCCTATTTAAGGTCCCCTCAGTGGAGGGGGTGATCTAGAAGAGGCCTTCTTTTGGGTCGCTTATTTCTCCAAAAAAATAAAAAAGGTTACATAAAAAAAATTTTTTTAACTTAGTTTACTCGCTAAAATCTGTCTCAAAACCTGCAGAAGGAAGCTTGCAGGGTAATTGATGAACACAGGCAGGCTGAGAGCCTCCACAAGAGCTCAAGAAGGAATGCTGTTCTTCCTTAACTTTGTTTGACTGCTTGCTTGTGTGTTTGATTTTTCTTTGTTTGTTTGTTTGTTTCTTGCTTTTCTTTCCTCTTTCCTCCCCCCTCCCTTTTTTAAATTAGGTGCTGCTAGCTTGTTTCTTCTTTCTGTGCTTCTTCTTCCTTGATTTGCCATTTTCTGTGTATATTGAGTTTGTCTACGAATGCTATCTCTTTTCTTTCCTTAATCTTTCTGTCTTCTGCTTTTTGTTGTGGTTCTTACATTCCACCTTTTTTCATTAGTCCTCAACTTCACAGATATCAATTTCTATCTTGTCTATTCTGTTTTCTTTTTTTATTATTATTTTTTTCCTTTCAAGCCTTTCCTTACTCTTTCTCTCTCTCCTCATCATTCTGGCCTTTTAAATTATTCTATACATTTTTCTCTATTTAGTTTCCCATTCCATTGTAGGTACTCCACTTTTTTTTCCCTATTACTCTACACTGCCTACATGAGTTAAATATTCATTTTACTAAGTCTTATACAGGCCCTCTTCTAACTTTTATTAATATTACTATTAACCTTTTTCCTTTCTTACTCTTTCAATTCCTCTGGCCCTAATCTTTTTTCTTCAAGGGAACATAGAAAAAGGCAAGGAAATAGAACAAAAAGAAGAAAGTGTCAAAGTGAAAACGTAACACACACACAGAACCACCAGCTAAATAAAACTCTTGAGCAGAGACAGCCACTAAGCAACTGAATAAATCCATCAAAATAAAATGATGACAGAGGGCAACAAAAAATTACAAACCATACTGAGAAACAGGAAGACGTAACCCAGTCC
Organism: Cabassous unicinctus; assembly: GCA_029593785.1. Classification (NCBI taxonomy): domain Eukaryota; kingdom Metazoa; phylum Chordata; class Mammalia; order Cingulata; family Chlamyphoridae; genus Cabassous; species Cabassous unicinctus. The sequence goes on from JAQZBX010027176.1 coordinate 9,737, forward strand.
AATGAACAAACTAAAAACCAGGAAGAGATGCAGAACGTCGAACAACTAATCAAAGCTGTCAAAACAAATATCATGGACCAACTTAATGAAGTGAAGGAAGAGATTAAGGAAATTAAGAAGACACTGGGAGAACATACCGAAGAAATTGTAAACATGCATAAAAAGATAAGGGATATGATGGTGATGAATGGCACAATCCAAGAAATCAAAAAGACGCTGGAATCACATAACAGCAGATTTGAACAGGCAGAAGAAAGAATTAGTGATGTGGAAGACAGTACATCTGAAATCAAACAGATAGTAGAACAGATAGATAAAAAGATAGAAAAAGTCCAGCAGGGACTTAGGGATTTAACCGACAACACAAAATGCACAAACATATGCACTATAGGAATCCCAGAAGGAAAAGAGAAGGGTAAGGGAACAGAAGGAGTGTTGAAGGAAATAATGGCTGAAAACTTCCCAACCTTGTTGAGGATGATGGATGTACATATCCAGGAAGAACAGCGCACCCAAAACAGTATAAATCCCAACAGGTCTTCTCCAAGACATATTATTATCAAAATGTCCAATCCTCAAGAAAAAGAGAAAATACTCAAGGCAGCAAGAGAAAAGAGAACCATCACATACAAGAGATGCACAATAAGATTAAGTGCTGATTTCTCATCTGAAACCATGGAGGCAAGAAGACAGTGGTATGACATAGTCAAGGTACTGAAAGAAAAAAACTTCCAGCCACAAATTCTCTATCCAGCAAAGCTGGCATTCAAAAATGATGGAGAGTTTAAAATATTCACAGATAAACAGAAATTAAGAGAGTATGCCGATAAGAAACCTGCACTTCAAAAAATACTAAAGGAAGTTCTACAGGTTGAAAGGAAAAAACAGGAGAGAGAGAGTTGGAGGAGAGTGTAAGAACAACTGAAAAGACAAAAAGAGAAATAAAAACAACATGTGACACACATAAACCCTAAGAAAATATGGCTGATGTAAGAAATCCGTTGAGAATAATAACACTGAATGTTAATGGATTAAACTCACCAGTCAAGAGACACAGATTGGCAGAATGGAGAAGGAAATATGATTAATCTATATGCTGTCTACAAGAAACCCACCTTAGACCCAGGGATTCAAGGAGGCTGAAAGTGAATGGATGGAAAACAAAATTACAAGCAAACAATAACCAAAAAAGGGCAGGAGTACCGATTCTAATATCAGACGAAATACACTTTAAATGGAAAACTATTGTAAGAGACAAACATGGACATTATGTATTAGTAAAAGGGGTACTCTATCTCAACAAGAACGAAAAATCATAAACATTTAGGCACCTATACAGGGCACCTCAAAAACCATGAGGCAAACACAGGAAAAACTAAGCGGAGACATAAATGCCTCTACAGTTATAGTGGGGGACTTTAATACACCATTATCACCATTAGACAGAACATATAGACAGAAAATCAATAAAGAAACAAAGACTGAATAATACATTAGAAGACCTGGACGTAATAGACATATACAGAACGCTACACCTGAATACAGAGGAATATACATTCTTCTCGAGTGCACATGGATCATACTCCAAAATAGACCACATGCTAGACCACAGAACAACTCTCAATGAATTCAGAAAGACTGAGATTATACACAGTAATTTCTCTGACAAAAAGGAATGAAATTAGAAATCATTAAGGGCCAGAAAACCAGATTGGGCACAAAGATATGGAAGTTAAACAACACACTTTTACACAAACAGTGGGTCAAGAAGGAAATCTCAAAAGGAATCAGTAACTACCTTGAAACAAATGAAAAGGACAACAAAACATGTCAAAACGTATGGGGTGCAGCCAAAGCTATACCAAGAGGGAAATTCATAGCCACAAAGGCATATATTAAAAAACAAGAAAGATCCAAATTTGAAGAACTAACTGTAAACCTGGAGGAACTGGAAAAACACCAACAAACTAACCCCAAAGGAAGAAGAAAGAAGGAAATAAAAATTAGAGCAGAACTAAATGACATAGAAAATAAGAAAGCACTAGGAAAAATAAACAAAACCGAAAGCTGGTTCTTCGAGAAGATCAATAAAATTGACAAACCCTTAGCCAGTCTAACAAAGAAAAAGAGAGCAGATGCAAATACACAAAATAAGAAATGAGGAAGGGGATATCACTACTGACCCCACAGAAATAAAAAAGTATCATAAGAGGATACTTTCAAAAATTACATGCCAACAAGAATGATAATTTAGAGGAAATGGACAAATTCCTAGAAATTCACAAGCAGCCTACACTGACAAAAGAAGAAATTGATGAACTCAACAGTCCAATTACAAGTAAAGAGATAGACTCAATCAGCAAAAACCTTCCAACTATGAAGTGTCCAGGACCAGATGGCTTCACAGCTGAATTCTACCAAACATTCCAGAAAGAGCTAACACCAATCCTGCTTAGCTCTTCCAAAAAACAGATGTAGAAGGAACATCGCCTAACTCATTCTATGATGCCAACTTTACCCTAATACCAAAGCCAAACAACGATACCACAAAAAAAGGAAAATTACAGACCAATTTCTCTAATGAACCTAGATGCTAAAATCCTCAACAAAATACTTCCTAATCTCATTCAACAACATATCAAAAGAATCATACACCATGACCAAGTGGGTTTATTCCTGGGTATGCGAGGATTATTCGACATAAGAAAATCAATCAATGTAATACACCACATAAACAGATTGAAATAAAAAAATCACAGGATTATCTCTACAGATGCAGAAAAAGCATTTGATAAAATACACCACACTTTCCTGATAAAAACACTGCAAAAGATAGGAATAGAAGGAAACTCTCTAAACATGATAAAGGGTATACATGAAAAACCCAAAGCTAACATCATCTTCAATGGTGAAATCCTAAAAGCCTTCACTCTGAGATTGGGAACAAGACAAGGATGCCCACTATTATCACTCCTATTTACCATTGTCTTAGAAGTACTTGCTTGAGCATTGAGGCAAGAAAAAGATATAAAAGGAATCCAAACTGGAAAAGAAGAAGTGAAAATTTCATTATTTGCAGACAACATGATCCTACACATAGAAAGCCCTGCGAAATCTACAACAAAGCTTCTAGAACTTATAAAGGAATTCAGTAATGTCGCAGGCTATAAGATCAATGTTCAAAAATCAGTAGCATTTCTGTACACCAATAATGGGCAATCTGAGGAGGAAATCAAGAAAAAAACACCACTTACAATAGTAACTAATAGAATCAAATACCTAGGAATAAATTTAACTAAAGATGCAAAGGACTTATATACAGAAAACTACACAACACTGTTAAAGGAAATCAAGACTTAAATAAATGGAAGAATATTCTGTGTTCATGGATAGGAAGACTAAACATCATCAAGATGTCTATTCTACCCAAACTAATCTACAGATATAATGCAATCCCAATAAAAATCAACAGTGTATTTATTAAGGAATTGGAAAAACTAACTACAAAATTTATTTGGAAGGGTAAGAGGCCCTGAATCGCCAAAGACATATTGAAAAAGAAAAATGAAGTTGGAGGTATCACATTACCTGACTTTGAAACATACTAGAAAGCTACAGTGGTCAAAACTGCATGGTATTTGCACAAGGATGGACATACTGACCAATGGAATTGAATTGAGAGTTCTGATATAAATCCTCGCATATACAGTCTTCTGATATTCAACAAGGCCACCAACCCCACTCAGTTGGGAGAGGATGGCCTCTTCACCAAGTGGTGCTTGGAGAACTGGATATCCATATCCAAAAGAATGAGAGACAAACACCATCTCACACCTTATACAAAAATCAACTCAAGATGGATCACATATCTAAATATAAGAGCCAAGACCATAAAGACCTTGGAAGATAATGTAGGGAAGCATCTACAGGACCCTGTAACAGGAAATGGTTTCATGAACTTCACACCCAAAGCACAAGCAGTAAAAGAAAAAATAGATAAATGGGATCTCCTCAAAATTAAAAACTTTTGCACCTCAAAGGACATTATCAAGAAAATAAAAAGGCAGCCTACCCAACGGGAGAAAATATTTGGCAACTATATATCTGATAGGAGCCTAATATCCTGCATATATAAAGAAATCCTACAGCTCGAAAATAAAAAGACAAACAACCCATTTAAAAAATGGGCAGGTGCCCTGAAAAGACACTTCTCCATGGAAGAAATACAAATGGCTAAAAAGCACATGAAAAAATGCTCGATATTGCTAGCTATTAGGGAAATACAAATCAAATCTACAATGAGATACCATCTTACACCCATTAGAATGGCGACTGTTAAAAAAACAGCAGACTATAAGTATTGGAGAGGATGTGGAGGAATGGGAACCCTCATCCACTGCTGGTGGGATTCTGGAATGGTCCAGCCACTGTGGAGGACAGTTTGGTGGTTCCTCAGAAAACTAACTATAGATCTTCCGTATGATCCAGCGATTCCACTTCTGGGTATATACCCAAAAGAACTGAAAGCAAAGACACGAACAGATATATGCACACCAATGTTCATAGCGGCATTGTTCACTATTGCGAAAAGTTGGAATCAACCCAGGTGACCATCAAAAGATGAATGGATAAACAAAATGTGGTACATACATACAATGGAATATTACTCAGCTATAAGAAGGAATAAAGTGCTAACACACGGGATAACATGGGTGAATCTTGAAGACCTTATGTTGAGTGAAGCAAGCCAGTCATTGAAGGATGAGCAGTACATGACCTCATCGATATGAATTAAGGAAATTGTGCAGTCTCCAAGAACTATTATCTGAAAGATAAGTTTACAAGAAAGAAAAAAAGAGAAAGTTGTGAGCCATCACCCATACAGATGTAATCTATGGTAAAGTGATAGAGTGTAGCTGTGTATTGAAGGGATAGGACAGGTGGGTAGTCATATTATTGGGTTTGGTGGTGCAGAGTTGACAGGTGGGCAGATTGGGAAGGGTGGGTTAGAATACCCAGGATACTGGGGGGAGAGATGGGAGAGGGACAAGGTGAACACTTAAGATTTGTGGGTATGAGGTTGAAAGCATAGAGGTGGGAATGCTCTTATGGCAATATGACAAGGAAGTGTCACTGGTTTAGGGTGTTGGTTGGGGGGGCATTCGGGACAGGGCACACCTGGAGCAGGCTTCTAGGGAGTGTGTGAGTGTTCATCCTGTCATAACGTGTTGTATCAGTGCGTGGAGACCTACATAATGAGCGGTAAGGATATGGACTCCATCTTTGGGAGGACCAATTTGCTCAGAAATAGACAGACAGGCGTCTCTTAAGAGCAAGGGTGGTTCCTAATAGGGAAGGACAAACCAGTGTTTCAAGACCTCTTCTTGCATGTAACTATGAATTCTCTCTTCCAATGAGTCAAGCCAGGAGGTCGTCGTGGGCCCCAGGGGGATGGGACAGAAGGAACAGAACAGATCAAACAGGGGGTATTTAGTGGTCAATGGAAATGTTTTTCATTACCTTACAGTAATGGACACAGGACATGGTAAATATCATCAAAATTTATAAAAGTGTATGGTCTAAAATGTAAACCATACTGTAAGCCATTGACAACATTTAGTAGCTTTGTTTCACTATCTGTATATCAGTTATAACAATGTTACCATCCACATACAAAAAGGTTTTAATATGGGGTCAGGAAAGGGGGAGGAGGTTGGGTATACGAGAGTCTCTTGTATTCTGTGTGTGTCTGTGCTGTGACTTAAAACTTCTTTGAAAATTAAATGAAAAACAGTGAGGCACTGGGGAGTGAGAGGGGGAAGATGCTACAGTACAGACTGGACACCAGATATTGCAGTGATAAAAGGCAAAATGTCAAAAAAAATTTTTTTTTAATTTTTTTTCCATTTTTTGAATAACCCAATCATTTAATTTTATTTTTAGTTTTTTTTTTTTAAGTTTTCATGTATTTTATTTCTTACATTTAAAATTATCATTATTATTTCATTTTCCTATTAATTGTATTTGGCTATTGTATTGGCTTTGTCTTTAAAGAAGCTTTTTATCACAGAAGGGTTACAACTGGGGTGGGAGAGGATCGTTGGTGAGGGGTGTCAGGGATGGGGGGTTCATGGGAGAAAGTTCACCTGAACATATATACAAGGTATATAAAATTGTTTAAATGTTCACTGGGCATGGTCACAGTGGGTGGAGAATCACTCAATAAATGATAGAATACTGAATTCCCACCCTGGAGAGCTCTGTCACATTCTCCAAGTGAGCAGCAACATTCCCCCAAGTACAGGCGCAGTGTCTGGCAAAGGAGGATGATCCACTGTTGGGCCCTTGTTATTGATGACTAGCCTTACGAGTCTTTGCTCTTGAAATTGAAACTTAGCCTATTGTTATGTGGTGCCCAATGGTTGCCTCCTGAGAGCCTCCATGTTGCTCAAATGTGGCCTCTCTCTAAGCCAAATTCAGCATATGTACGCATTACCTTCCTCCCAGTGTGGGACATGGCTCCCGGGGATGAGCCTCCCTGGCAACGAGGGATTACTAACAAGTGCCAATGGGCAATATGACTGGAAAAAGACCTCGAATAAAAGGGGGAAAAGGTAAAGACAAATGAGTTCATATGGCTAAGAGACTTCAAAGTGAGTCGGGAGGTCATCCCAGAGGTAACGTTTATGCACATCTCAGTAGGACCTCATAGGCTTCCAATGTGGATATCACCCCCAAACAGAGGGGCTCCTGAGGGCTCTGGAGACACCCAGATCCTATGTCAGGGCAGATAGCTCCGGAGTTTGGTGCCTTATCAGTGGGCCCTTCTTTGGAATCTGTGCTCCTGACAGTGACAAGAGTTGAACTCTAATATCTTTTCCCTGCACATGGTTTATCTGTCCCTTCTATTCAAACCTATACGTGGTGCTGGAGTTTGTATGTGTACGTCCAGAGACTGGAGTCTTTTGATTGTCCATGTGCCAGCTGGGCCCGGAATCTCGATGGAGCTGCAACTCCTCTTCTACAGCTCAATGGACTCACCCAGGACACCTGGCAGGGAGATGATGATGGACAATGGCCATCCCAGGGAATGGAGAGAGTCTGCAGCTGCAGGCAGGATAATCTCATCCATTTTATCCATGGGATATAAGCTCCCTCTCACTTGGAGGTGGAGTGGACATCACCATCCCAGACTCCTCAGGATTGAGGGAAGAGCTATGGACTAGAGTGGACTTACTGGTATTCTGTTATAGACATATTGTGATTCAAGCAATGGAAGAAATTATAACATTAATGTGGAGCCAGCGGCCACTGGACGCTCTGGGGGCAGGGAGAGGGAAAAGCAGTTGTAATACAGGGACTTTTTAGGGACTTGGGAATTATCCTGAGTGACACTGCAACGATAGATATAGGCCATTTTATATCATCATATAACATGCAGAATTGTGTGGGAGAGAGTGTGGTCTACATGTGAATTATGGTCCATGTTTAACAGTAAAGCCCCAAGATGTGTATATCCATTGCAGGTGTTGTGCCACACTAATGAAGGATGTTTATGTGGGAGGTTGTGGGAGGTGTGGGGGGTGAGGCATATGGGACTCCCTATAATTTTTGTGTAATATTTAAGTAATCTAAGTATTTTTTAAAAAACAAAATAGAATAAACTTATTAAAAGAAAAAAAAGAATTCTTTGCCTAAGCCAAGGTCACTTGTATTCTGCGTTTGACATAGATTTTCTCCTATGTTTTTTCCTAGAAGTTTTAATGCTTTGGGTTTTGTTTAGGTTTTCTACCTTTTCCAGTGAATTTGTGTATGGTGTGAAGTGTGGATTACGGTTTACTTTTTGCCATCGAAAAATCTCATTTTAACAGCACTGTTTACTGTACAAATTATTCTTTCCTACTGAATTGCCTTAGGAACTTTGACAAAAATAAACTGACCACCATAGATGTATGGGTCTATTTCTAGACACCATTCTGTTTCATTGATGCATATGCCTCTTGACGTTAATGCACACTATTTTGATTCATCTGGCTACGTGATAAGGTTTCACATCAGGAAGGGAAAAATCCTCCAAATGTTCTGGGTTTTTTTTTTTGTTTTTTTTTTTAATTGGCAATTAGAGGTTCTTTGCCTTTCCCTCTAAATTTTAAAAGTACTAAATAATTTCTCCTAAAATCCTGTTAGGGTTCTAATCAGTATTACCTTTAATCTATAGATCAGTATGTGGAGAACTGATATCTTAACAATACTGATGACTGATACATGAAAAGTATACATCTCCTTGTATTTAGCAGTTTAATTTTCCTTTGCAATGTTTTGTAGTTTTCAATGTACTTGTGTTAATCCTATTTTGTTATACCTTCCTTAATTATTTCTTGATTTTTGTGCCATTTTATGATATTCTTTAAAATTTCAATTTCTAATTGTTTGTTGGAAGTACCTGGAAATATTATTGATTAATGTGTATTGACATTATATCCTGTCACTTTGCTAAACTTGCTTATTACTTCTACTGGATGTTTTGAAGATTCCTTAGACTGTTTTATATATTAACTATTGTCATCTCTTAAGTATATATTTCTATTCTGTATGCATTTTACTTTTTTTTTTAATTGAACTGGCTAGGATCTAAGGGAGGAAACAGTCAATCACTCACCACAAAGTATGATGTTAGTTGTAGGCTTTTAATAGCTGCCCTTTATCTGGTTGAGAAAGCTCATTTTCATTTCTCATGTTATAGAATTAGCATTATTTCTTCCTTAAGTATTAGGTAGAATTCACTACTGAAGCAATCTTGACCTGAATTTTCTTTGTTGGAAGGTTTATTTTATTTTATTATCTTAAATAGCAGCTTCATTGAGCTATAATTCATATAGTGTAAAATTTACCCTTTAAAAGAGTACTATTCAGTGTTTAATATATACACATAAGTGGAACCATAAGACTATCTAATTTTAGAATATTTTCATCACCCCAAAAAGAAACCTGAACCTATTAACAGTCATTCCCTATTGCTGCTCCCCCAGCTCCTGGCAAGTGCTAATCTACTTTCTGTCTCTATAGATTTGCCTATTCTAGAGATTTCATACAAATGGAATTATAGAATATGTAGACTTTTGGGAGTGGCTTTCTTCACTTTCTCTATTTTTAAAGAAACAGACAAATACACAATTAAATTTGGATATTAAAGTTCCTTTTTCATTATCTAAGAGAACAAGTAGACAAAGAAATCATGAGTATACAGAATACTTGAACAATACTATTAGCCCACTTGAAGTAATTCCCATCTATATAATACTATAAGCAGAAACAAGTAAATATGGAACATTCACAAGGATCATATGCTAGCCCTAACACAAGTTTCAATAACTTTAACAGGATTTAAGCCATGCAGGAAATGTTCCCCCAAAAAGCAATGAAAAAGTAAATTAGAAATCCATGGTCATGAGAAATTAGGAATCACACAAATATCTGGAAATTAAACAACTTCTACTAAACCAATGGCTCAAACAAGAAATCAAGAAAAATAAGAAAATATCTTGCATTAAATTAAAATAAAAACACAACATATCAAAATTTATTTGATAATAGCTAAAGCAATATTTAAGAGGAACATATATTAGAAAAGAAAAATTGTCTCAAATCATGATCTAAATTTCATCAGAAAACAACTAGACAAACAAGGCCAAATTAACCCAAAATTAATCACAGGAAAGGAAATAGTACAGAAATCAATGAATAAAAGTCAGATAAAATAATAGAAAAATCAATAAAACAAAGAAGCCTCTTTGAAAATATCAACACTACGTGAATATTCTCACTGTCCTGATTTTGTGATAATCAGGGTAGGCAAAACATTTGCTATACTAGAAACCATGCATGTGTCCCCAGACCTAGTTTTTCTCCCTAGGTCTGGCTTTTAGAATGCTGATGATAAACTAAGCCTGATTTATTATATGACCATCCTGTACGGGAAATGACTGTAACTCTAGGTATCTTTGGTCAACCTTAAGAGATATAATGGGCACAGATGTGGCTCAAATGGTTGGGCATCCGTCTCCCATATGGAGGGATCTGGGATCGATCCCTGGGACCTCCCGGTAAAAAGAAAAATATAGAAGGTGCTTGGGACACCAGGCCCCATGCATGGGTGTGCCGTCAGGCCCCACAAGTGGGGGAGCCCCCCAGGCCCCATGCGCGGGTGTGCCACCAGGCCCCACAAGCGGGTGAGGCCCCCAGGCCCCGTGCGCGGGTGCGCCGTCAGGCCCCGTGAGACGGTGAGCCCCCAAGGCCCCGTGTGCGGGTGCGCCGCCTGGCCCCATGCGCAGGTGCACTGCCAGGCCCTGCAAGTCATGCAGCAAGATGGTGACATAACAGGAGAGTGACAGAAGGGTGAGCCAAGACAAGACGTGCCACAAATCCTGGAATTAATGTGGCGCAGGCAGTAGGATGCCTCTCTCCCATATTAGAGTTTCCAAGGATCAAATCCCAGTGAAGACAGGAGGAAAAGGGTAAGAAGAGAGGGCAGGAAACAGACACAGAGAATTGTCCAGCCAATGGACACAAAAACAGCAAAACTGGGGGGGAGGGGTAAAAATGGATAAAAGTAAATAAATAAATCCTTAAAAAAAAAAGTATAGGGGAGTAAGATATGGACTATAGTTAGTAGTAACACTTTGACCATGCTCTTTCATAATTTGTTAACAAATGTTTCTCAACAATGCAAAGTATTTGTGGTGGGGTGATGTGTGGAAGCCCTGTATGATGTTATGCATGTTTGTTTTGTAAGTTCACAATGTTTACTGAACACTTATTGTTTATGTATGTTCATGTATGAATGATATACTTCAATAAAGCCCTGTATGATGTTATGCATGTTTGTTTTGTAAGTTCACAATGTTTACTGAACACTTATTGTTTATGTATGTTCATGTATGAACGATATACTTCAATAAATTGTTTTAAAAAAAAAGAGCAAAAAAAAAAAAAATGTCAACACTGATGCTCCTGTTCATCATTTTCCAGTAAACATACATTTTCCAGTATGTTTCCTTTTTAGTAATATATTAAAAAATGTAATGCTTTCTTAAAAATTGAATAATCTTTTCTTCTCTGGTGTCTAAATTCTATTAATCCCATCCAGTGTCGTCCCCTGCCCTCCTGCCCAGAGAGTGTAAATTCTTCTCTAGTCTATCAAATTTGGGGATTATTTATAATTTTTATTTCTACCATGTTTATGTTTTTCCTTATCTTCTTTATGGCTAATTTTATTTTATGTGTCATTTCTTATTCTGTTTCTATTGATTGAATTTTCTCCTAGCCATGGTTCCTGTTTTCCTTCTTTTTATGCCTGGTCATTTTTGATAGGGTGCTCAATGCTGTGAATTTCACATTGTTGGTTACTAAATTTTGTTGTATGTAATTAAGTCATTTTTATCCCTTTGATGCTTGCTTTTAAGACTTGCTATGCTGGGTCTAGAGCATCCTTTCATTAAGGAATAATTTGGACCCAGTTATTAAGGTAATTTACTTCTGGGAACAGAGTATCCAATCTCTCATGTATTAGGAGGCTTTTCCACTCTTTCCAAACATCCCCCTTCTGTGTCTGCTTTGGGAGTTTTTCAGCCTTCTGCTTTCAGGTGGTTCTTTCTTTAACTTTGAAGTTTACTCATATGAATGCGCAGATCAGTACTCAAAGGGACCCTTCTGCAGATCTTCATGACTCTCTCAGGGCAGCTCTTTCCTTTGCAAGATTAATCCCCAGACATTCTAGATGCTCTGGGCTCCCTGAAATCCCAGCTCTGAGATCACCAGGCTGCGTTTTGATGTTACCTTATTGTGGCGTAGCCTGGAAAATTCTGTTATTGCTGGAGCAATTATAGTGTTCAGCTCATTTGTTTCCCTTCCTCAGGGATTGCTGTTTTCTATGACACTGCTCAGCGTATAATGTGTAAACCCATGTTTTCATACATTCTGCATGATTTTCCAATTTGTGACATGTTACATCACACCTGTTACACCATAATGGCCAGAGTGTAAGTCCCTGTGCAGAGCCTTATTTAAAGCTCCTTCTGAATCCCTAAAAAGACATGTTATTGTGATAAGCCACTTACACACTCATCCCATTCCAACATCCCAAAAGCCTTAAGTCATTTCAATAAAAAAACTCTCAGTCCAAAGTCTCATCTCAATCAGTTATGGTGTGGTCCATCCTGGGGCAAAATTCCTCTATGTGGACCTGTGAAAGCTGCAAAGCAAAGTATCTGCTTCTAAAATACAATAATGGTACAGGCATAGGATAGACATTCTTCCAGAAGGGGGAGTTAGAAGACAAAAGGGGTCATTGGTCCAAAGAACTCAGAAACCAAGCAGGACAAATTCCATTACATTTCAAGGTCTGAGAATAATTGCTGGCTCAATGCTTTGTTTCCTAGGTCTGCTGGAGGGGCAGCCCCACCCTCTCCAAGCACCAGGGTGGGCCAGCCCTCTCCAAATGCTGGCATGGGCGAACACTATCCAAATACCAGGCCAGTGACCCTTCTCTTGGGCCAAGAAGGTCCCTTCAGCCCACACCTTTGCATCCGTGGTTCTGTTTGGGACCAATATTTCTTCATTTCATTCAATCTCTGTCAATTCTAGGCAGCCTGACAGTGATTGTACTGATAAAAAAAAAAAAACTCTCAAAAACTTTGTCCTTCTTCCATGAACTTGAAAAGGGTCCAAGCTATCAGACCAAAATCTTTATCTTATCTTTCCTGGATAATTGCATTTTCATTCCTGACTTAATCTGAGATGGCTGAATGCATCCACAGGGCATTTGCCTATCTTCTTTAAAAACAGTTGTTCAGCTACAACTTCACACAATAAATTCCTGTTGTTTAAGCCACCCAGTTTGTTGTATTCATCATAGCAGCAGCATCATACAAACCCAAAGGTAGAAAAGTTTAAAGTTTCTCAGTAAAACAACTATAAAAGATCAAAGGAAATAAATAGAACAAAATTTCAGTGGACTACAAAAATAAAAATTAAAGACAAAGGAAGTATCATGGGAAATAGGGAAAGACATAAATGTTTTAAGAGGGGAAACAGAGAAATTTAAAAAACAATAAAAAGAAAACAGAATAAATGAAATAAGAGAAGGAGAATGACAAAAACAGAAAAAACATAAAGCAAGATGAAAAAATGACATTGAAAAAGAAATGGAGGAAGGGAGGTCTCCAGAAGGAGTCTTATGGCTCCTCAGGTCCTGAGGAGGCACTCAACTAAAGTGGCATTGCTGCCCTGTAGTATGGTTGGCAATATGCTGAGAGGAGTGGAGGGCTGGATGCAGGGATTCCGTCCTACACTGGGCTGTTACTATTAAGCACCCACACTGATCCTTATATCCCAGTGTGGGAGATTCTGTAGGTGTCAAAATGAGGGGCTTATTAGGCTTGTACTCAGAATTAATCTACTGACAAATTCATAATGACAATTATGTCTAGAGGCAAATATCATACTATGAGGATCCACCTTTTCCAGGTATAAATTTTGAATTAATAGATTCTCCAAGTATATTAAGTAGAGATGGAAACTGGTAGATTGAATCATGTCCCACAGAAGACATGGTGAAATCCTAACCCTTAGTTCTGTAGGTGTGAATTCTTTTGTAAATAGGAACTTTGAAGATGTTAAGGCCAAAATGAATTAGGTTGGGTCTCAATCCAATGACTGGAGAATATATAATCAGAGAAAATTGTACATAGTAGTAGCAGAGTGACAGAAGGTCAAGAATAAAGGAAATTGTCATGTAAGGAGTGTCAGTGAGCCACCAACAGAGCACTACAGATTTTGGAGAAGGTACAGCCTGGTGATACCTTGAATTTGGACTTCTACCCGCTAAAATGGTAAGATAATAAATTCCTGTTATTTAAGCCAAAAAGGTCTGTGGCACTTTTCATAGCAGTCCTGGCAAACTAAGAGAGAAATCAAACAATATATATTTAAAGTCTACTTGGTATAGCAGTAATTTAATTAGTAAATTTGTGCACATAAATTTTTGGGACATAATGAAAATTTTAAAATATCAATTTGAAGAAGGATGTGAAAATATTTAAAATGAAATGTCAATTGTAAGATGAAATGGATATTGAAATGATACTTAAAATTCAATAATTCAATTAATACAAGTGGGTGATGACTGAAAAAATATATATATATACAATGAATATATATTCATGTTATTACAGATGAGTACTCATTTTGTTCATTTTCAACTTTCCTTTAATGAGACTGCATTTAATTGAAATGAATAATAATAAAGTTAATACAAAAATAAAAACATTTATTATACTCCTGCAAGATTGACACAACCAGTTTGACTTTCCTTTTCTACTAGGCTATTGGAACTTTCTAATTTAGAGAATTAAAGGTGTCTTAGAATAAATTTCAGGAATCAATAGGGATGGTAAAATTGACACATGGAAATAATATTTTTAAAGTAACTAAAATTTGTCCATTAGGGGGCTAATATGCTTATTGCAATATGTTTACAATTAGAGAAAATGAGGAAAATAATAGTTAATTCACAAACCCTAACAGAAGGAAGCATATATTCCTTAAAAGTCCATTTTTTTCCTGAAATTTTACGCTAAGAGAAAATTATAAAATGAGAATTGGTGCAAAGAATTTTGGGAAACATCCATACAATGCCTCCCACAATAACTTTTCTGGAAATTGCACTAGACAAATATCCTCATATCTCCCAGCAACTATGCCTCATTTCCAACAACTGGCTGCATATGGCTTTAAATCCATAGACCACAGTCCATGTATATATCTCATGGATTACAATATCAGCACCCAAGAAAGCTCAATCTTAGAAAAGAAATTGAATCATCCTCAGAATCAAGGTATTTTTTTCTTCTTTAGGAGAACCTGGAAATGTAACTATGATGGTGGCCATTCAGCTACCTTCTTATCAATCCATATCAAAGGGAATATTTATAGGTCATGAGATTATTGAAAAGGAGTACAAGTCGAGATTGTAATTAAAAAAAAAAACTATTAAAGAAATCCCTGAGAATAAAGAAAGAAAACAATCTTTGAAGAAGTGGCTTCTTACAATTTTTAAAACTGGATATAATAAAAGTAAGCAGGATTCTGTTGAGCATGATCCATATAAAATTAATGAATGCAACATAAATATATAATATGATTTAATATTTAATTACTGATTAAACGAGAAAAATAAGCTTGAAAATTATTCTCATCAAATTTCCAAATGGACCATTTGATGAAATCTCAAATAAGTAAAGTTTTAATTACACTAACAGACTATCATAATACATATAATAATAAATATAGTCATCTTAGATATTCAGCTTTACACTGTTTTATTTCATTATTTTAATTTATACTTGTCAAGGTCAGAGAAGAGGACATACTGAAATAAAGCTGGTTTGCTTGGATTTGTAACTTTAACATATCTAAACACAGAATTTGAGCTTTGTACTTTTATAGTGGGCATCACAGATTGGAGAGGTGGATTTGTCTCTTCTATCATTGGTTCTGTCACTCTCTGTATGGATTTGTCTGTTCTTCTATCGTTATTTCTGTCACTCTCTGTATGTCCAATTTTGTGCTTCTTTATTTGTGCACTTTTTCTCTATGTATTGCTTCATCTGTCTTAATTTCTTTCTCCTCTGTGGACAGGGTCTCTCCCATTCATTTCTGAAGTCTTTTATGCACCTAGGTAACATGATCCAAAGTACCAGAACCATTGCCTTCCCCTGAAAATCTCACACTTTGGCAATAGAGACACTAATATATGATTCAGCAAGAGAAGCACAAGACAGGAGAAGCTAAATCTGCCTGGAGACACATGGAAACTTCCAAGATTTTGGAAGCTTCAAACCAGAATGACAATGAAAACATAGTCAAGCAAAGAATGGAGGGGGTAAAATAGTGTTTCGATTTAAAAATGGCAAACAGTCTCAGAGGCAATAGATAACCCCCTATAAAAGGGGGTCGGCATGGACATGTAAGTCATCCCATTTAGCTGGAGCATGGAGGGTGAGGAAGGATTGGACAGCAGAAGTCAGACTACCAGAACCTATCTTTCAAGGCTGAGAATCTTGATGTTTAACCTTGGCACAATGGAAGTCTTTAGGAGGGAGCTAAGCAAGGAAGGGATAGGAATAGAATGGATCAGAGAGATGGATGAGGGATACAGAGAGGATGGTCTTGGAGGCTGGAAAGCCTGGGGAGGATAAAACAGGGCCACCACTCAAAAGGGCCCCACACTTGGATTTAATACTCAAATGTCAACATCTTGAAATTTTTAATAATTTTTTGAACACGGGTACTTGCATTTTCATTTTACTCTCAGCCCCACAAATTATGTAGCTGGTCCTGGCTGAGGGGTGGAGACAACGTGAGATTTGCACCAAGGAAAACTTCTCAGACTGTGAAATATATAAGCTGAAAACCAAATGACAATTAATATGTAGTCAAGGAAATAATGGAGGTCAGAGGATAGTGTTACAATTAAGGAAATGGCAATTAGCCTCAAATTCAATAGAGGGAAAAGCACTTCTGCAATGGTGGAATAAGACCTCTGAAAATCCACTTCTCCATTAAAGCAATGTGAACACTGGCAAAAATTGTGAAAACTGCCTTTCTCTGAATTCTAGAAAGTAACCAAAGGCTTGCAGCAATCTGAGGAGCATTAATTGCAAACAATGATTCAGTCATGATAAGACCAGTGAGATATGTTGTGTTTTAAATTTGCCCTAATCTCATCTCCCTCTATCCAGCACTGAAGTAGCTGTGAAAACTAGTCGTGCCAACAGAATACCTCTAGCCTAGCAGCCACTGAGGGAGCAGAGGGGTTTGAAGCTTCCCCAAAAGACTCATCCACAGAGGTCTGTCCCTATTTGACCTGCCTGGAAGCTCCATGGAAAGCTCCATATTCAGGGATTGTCTTTATTAGACCTGACTCAGAACTCACCTGGTGTGAACAACTCTATTCCTAGGACTTTCAGTGAAAACAATCAGTGGCAATTGCTTAAAATTGCAGCATAACAACTGCCTGAGGCAACAATACTAGCTAAGGCTAATTACAGCCTAACCAAAATATTTAAAAGAAAAAACTGGGGAATGAGATGTTCATAAGGAGACATAGAGGACAGAAACAGAATAGAAAATCAACACAGAGCATAAATTAAACCAAAATTTTGTTCTTCGAAAAGATAAAACTGACAAACCTTTAGCTAGACTGACCAAAAAAAAAGACCTATTACTAGAATCAGAAATGAAAGAAGGGACATTACTACCAACCTTACACAAATTAAAAGGATTTTAAAGGGATACTAAGAACAACTATATGCCAATGGATTAGATAACTTAGAAGAAATGAGCAATTCCTAAAAAGACACAATCTACAGACACTGACTCAAGAATAGATATTCTGACTAAACCTTTAACGAAAGAGGTTGAATTAGTATTAAATATATATATATATATTACCCATAAGAAAAGCCTAGCTCCAGATGGCTTCACTGTTGAAGTCTATGAAATATTTAAAGAAGAATTAATACCAGTTCACAAACTCTTCCAAAAAAAAATAAATAAATAAGGCAGTCTTACCCTGATACCCAAACCGGAAAAGGACATCACAAGAAAAAATAACTACAGACCAATATAGCTTATGAATAGTCATGCAAAAATACTTAACAAAAATACTAGTAAACTGAATCCACAGCATATAAAAAGAATTATACACTATGACCAAGTAGGATTTATCCTTGGAATGCAAAGTTAGCTTAACATCTGAAAATCACTAGGATTCCTGGTGATAAATACTATTACTCTTTCTTCATCTGAGAATGTCTTGATTTTTCCTTAATTCCTGTATGACATTTCCACTGGATGTAGAATTCCAGCAGCCTTTTTATAGAAAAGGAAAAGCCAATCCTCGAATTCACATGGAATTTATTGCAAGGGGCCCCAAACAGACAAAAACGTCTTCAAAAAGTAGAAGTAGGAGAACTATAATTTTCCAATTTCAAAACTTACTTCAAAGTGACAGTAATCAAGAGTGTAGTACTGGAATAAGTTTAGGCATATAGACCAAATGAATAAAATTGAGAGCCCAGAAATAAACCCACCCATCTATGGTCAAGTGGCCTGCAACAAGGTTCTAAGTCCATTTAATGGGGAAAGAACAGTCACTTGAAAATATGGTGCTGGAACAACTGGATTTCCACATACAGAAGAAAGAAGTTGGACCCCTATCACTCATCACACACAAAAATTAACCTAAAATATATGATAGATATAAATATAAAAGCCAAAATTATAAAATCCTTATATGAAAACATACATAGGGGTAAATCTTCAAGACCCTATATTTGACAATGGATTCTTAGATATGACACCAAAATCGCAAGCAACAAAAGAAAAGATCAATAAATTCGACTTCATCAATATTAAGATTTTGGTGCATCAAGGGACACTATTAAGAAAGTGAAAAGAAAATTCACAGAATGGGAGAATGTATTCAGAAATCATATATTTGACAAGAGTTTAATATCCAGAATATACAAAGGCCATGTACAGCTGAACAACAAAAAGAAAAACAGCCCAATTTAAATATGAGCAAAGGACATGAATAAACATTTCTCCAAAGAAGATAAGCAAATAACCAATGAGCACATGAGAAGATACTCAACATCATTATGGGAATGCAAATCAGAACCTCAACATGATACCTCTTTACACCCACAAGGGTGGCTATTA
>JAQZBX010027177.1:0-28503 GCA_029593785.1 Cabassous unicinctus
GTGTTTGGGTAGTATACTAATTGTTAGGAGTTGGGTTCATGTATCCAACTTTAGTGATAGCTTCTAGGTAATGGTTTGAATTTAGAATCCACTGCCTCAGTCTCACTGAAGTGTGTGATAGATGGATCCCATATACTTAATTGCCTTAGTGGGCACTTGAAAGTTATTTTACTAGCAGCCAAAAAAGGGAGGCCCAGCACACTTAGTCCTGTGATGACTGTTGCCAGTAACTGGCACCCTTGTTCGGTTACCTGAACGCCATACTGGAGACCGCATCTGTGGTGACCTCTGAGTTACCCTTGGGCGGTTGGAGATTTATGTTACATGGAATTGTTTCTGCAGCTTTTAGTGAGGCCAGGAGAAAGGGGGCGGAGCAATGGCCCTTAGCTGCTTACTAGTTTTATAAAACATATAGAAAGATTTTATGGATTTTAAAAAAGATTTTTTAAAGGTCAAAATAAGAAATAAAATTTTAGTGGCAACAGCTTTGAACTAGAGCGGTAGATGCATTAAAACAACTTAGAACGACTTCTAAATAATATAGTTGACCCCTGGAGACTTTAGAGAGAGAGGGGATATATATGTATATTTAATTTTTCAATACTATGAATATAAGCTTTCAAAAGCAAAGTCTGGTTGAGGAATTGTGGCAGAAAGAAGAATCTTAAACATTAGATGAGGTTGTCTATAGTTTCTTTTATAAGCTCTGAAAACTCTTCCAAACCCATTTTGATTCTGAGGGCTCTCCAAGTGGAATCTCCCTTGTGGGGCAGCTAGAGCTGGGCTTAGAGGGAACCTTTCTGTAGGTAATTTCTAATGCCCTGCCCTCCTCTGGGGAACTTCTAAAGCGTGAAATGGTGAGGGGGGAGGAGAGGGATGCGTTAAGTGGTGGAGAGAGTTACTCACATATTATGTAGGTAGATAGCAGATGGACTTTGGCATTGAACTGCATTTGCAGTGAGTCCCTGTAGCCAATGTTCAGTTTCTATCATCCTGAGAAACTCTAGACATTGCCTGGATTTTACTGGGTCAACACAGAATGCTGTCATTTTACCTCTGTGAAATGTTCAACTCAAATACTCAGTCAGTTAAAGGGAACTTGGATTCCTAGTTAGAGTCAACTGAACATCACATTGACCAGAAGGGTCTTTGTGGGCAGGAAGAGAATGGAGCTTCTTAATTTCAGTGTGTCACGTCTGTGGCCCTCTCTGACCCCCCACTTTGGGTAGAAGCTTAGCTCTTCATCTTTTTGCCTCAAGGCTCTGCCTATCTATATCAAACCTTTCGACTCAGAGTCTGATGCAGGTTGTCTTTTTGCCATTCTCATTATTCACAGTTTCATTCATCTCAGCTTTCAGAACAGGTGTTGGTAAAACTGGGGCCTTCCGACAGTTGTTCTGAAGTGACTTACTAATGGCACTTTCTACAAGATATGTTTTCCTGACTCTAAAGCAAATTCTATTTTTCCATTGACATTGTTGAACTGAAGTGCTTTTCACATCTAGTCATTTTTAACTTAAAATATAACAAAGATGTCATTAAAATTTTAGCAAATTTTCTGTCATTGCATATTAGAAAGGGGGAAATCGAAGTTTTTTTTGCAAGTGGAAATACTGTTGAATGTCACTCACAAAGTGCATATAGAGTTGTATAACTCAAAATGTACACCACTGAGGCTGGAGCCCCAGAAGAGCTGTGCATTGGGTACTGCCTGGCGCTGTTCTGTCCCAAGGTAGAATCCCCGTTAAAACCTCAGGCGCTTAACTCTTTCTTCTGTGGGGTTACTTCCTAAAGTATCTCTGTTTAACTTTCCTAGTTAGGACTACTTTGTAGCTCATTTCAATCTTTAGCATCCTTGCAGTTACTTGAGAAGGGGCTAAGTACCAGTGTAAAGAATATACTTCCATAAAAGCACGAACTTCTGCATAGGGGATTTTAAATGGGGCATACCGGTAAATCAGAACTTGTGCTCACTGCGCTGATAGTTGCAGAGGGTAACTGTCACTGGACACATCTGTGGTCTGACTGACCCTCTGCATGTCGGCATCCAGCAGGTCACTGCTGCTCGCTGTCCATGACAATCATTTGAGCGCAGACAGCCTGTGGTTTGATCCCTGGGCAGGTCCCTTGACAGAACTTGAGGAATGCTAGCCTGGGACTCCTCACATCTTTGAACTCACTGTTC
Organism: Cabassous unicinctus; assembly: GCA_029593785.1. Classification (NCBI taxonomy): domain Eukaryota; kingdom Metazoa; phylum Chordata; class Mammalia; order Cingulata; family Chlamyphoridae; genus Cabassous; species Cabassous unicinctus. Next base: position 2,186 of record JAQZBX010027177.1, read on the forward strand.
AAATTCCGTGGCGGAAAGGGCCCTCAGTCTCCCTGGCTGCCACCCCAACATCCTCCACCAGCACTAAGCTCAGTGAAAGGGAACAGCCAGGAGGCAGACTTCAAGCCGACATGCTCCTCTTTGTGATATGGGAGTGCCGGTGTGCTGCGACCCCCTTTATGAAGGAGGGCAAGTGTGCAGAAAGGGCCTTCTCTTTTTTTCTGATTGCACTCTACTTGTCCTAGCTTCAGTTTGGACATATCTCAGGCCTCCGTGGGGTCACGATCCATAGACTTAGCAAGTCTGGCCTTATCTCTGGAGCTTGGTGGTAAGAAATGTGAACGTGGTCTGATGCCCATTGTTGGTTTCCCTAGGTTTTTCTTTCCATGGGTTGTGTGAATCTGACCATTTTATTTTTTATTTACCAAAGTACTGTACTTGGCTATTTGCAGTGTTTTCAAAACCAAATGTTTCTTTTTTTGTTTTTAATCTTCAATACTTGGTGCAATAGAAGCTGCAAAGATGTGCCACTTTATCTATTAAATGGAGTTTTGTATACCAATAAATTCCTAGTTTAAAAACAAAGTTTCAAGTTGTTTTTATCAGTATCTCATCTGTCCACTGTTGGAGTGAATGAGACTGAGAGAGCATGCTGGAAAATGCCCTTTGTAGGGACCTTTGCACGGAAGATGTGTGTGTATATCTAATGGAGTGTTGTTCCAGTTGTTGTGTCATCCAGGATCTGATGGGTTTTAAAACATCTGACTAGGATAGGTGAGGACAGCCCCTATGCACATTGTCGAGCCACTCGTAAAGACTGAACGCTTAAGATTTCTACGTGATATATAGGAACGTCTCTGGTAATTGGGAGTTGCCTAAAGATGAAGCAGTTGTCTCTGGCTAGGGTTCCTCTGGAACTCTGAGGGTTGGTTTGACCCCCTTCAAGGAGGGTACACACTCCTCCTGACGCATGGACAGTAGCTTGACTATAGCACGGATTTGCCTTGACAAGGGATCTGTGGCCACAGAAATGGAAAAGTGGCCACAGAAGGCCAGACAGCAGGAAATCCCTCAGCACATCCAGCACGTCCCAGTCCTGGACATGGGCCCACGAGGGCCCTGGTCAGTAGAGAGGTGACTGGTGTTGGCTCACCAGGCCTCGCTGTGTCCTGATTCTGGCTTCGAGGACACAAAATTTCTTTTGTGTCCTAAATTTCTACTCATCAAGCAACCTTTGAATTGACTTCCCAGACTTGATCCCAAAAGGGGCTGGGTCAGGGTGGTACTCTGGATGAAAGAAAAATATTTTGGCCACTGATGAGGTTCTCCCATGGTCACTCAAACTAGCCTGCTTATGTGATCTTAGCCTCAGTTCAAGGCTGAGAGACTGATCATTTCTGGGTGGACAAACCCTACCCACTTGCTGAGCCTGAGGCTCAGATTCCAGACCCCATTAGCCCAAAAAGTTTTTTCAGAAGGATCCTGCTAGGACCAAAGTGATGTCCCAATTTAGGTGCTTCCCCTCCTCCCTTGAGAAACTTTGGTGGCCTTTTACTTCCATCACTGTAGGGAGTCAGCAGGTTGGTGACCACTTGCTAGGCAGAGATTGGACAGGTTTGGTTCTGTCTGTGAGATTTGATGAGTCTCTTAAGGACAGGGAAATGTGCTCAGGACAGTAGGGAATAAACAGGAAGTCTATTCTTCATATTTCTCTCCTGGCTAGAGCAGTGCAGCTCTGGATGAGTGACAATTTGTGATTGCAAAGATTGGGATACCATAAGGAGGAAAGCAGCAGTGGTGGTGTCCCTGCTTGGCAACTTACTCATGGTTGCCTAGGAGAAAGCAGGTGGAAGACTCGGTTTTAAAGTTATCCATTCACCAGACATCACAAGTACCCCCCTTTTCTCTTGCTTATTCCTTCCTTTCCCCCCAATGCATATAAACAAAATGGCTTGAGACACAGTAAAAGTTTGTCATAAAATGCTCTGTTCCAATATGGTTTGGGCTGGACTGCTAGGCAAAATGGACCCTCTTCGACTGGAGTGATGCAGAGAGATTGAGAACCTTTTGTGGTTGAAAAGGATTGAGACCAATCCTGCCACTTCATAGATTCTGGCTTGGCAGAAGAGCAGCTTTCCACCTTGGAGAAGTTTGTCTGAACTTCTCTAAGGTAGAGGGAGTCTGGTATCTCAAGATCCTTCTACTGTTCAATTTATTCATCCATCCAAACATGCAAGAACCCATTCAACATTCATTGAATTGGATACTGCCCTCAAAAAGTTCGCTCTGAGGAGTGGAAGTAGACAAGTAGCTATGATCCAGATCCGAGGAGATGACACGCCGTAAGGGAGGTACTGCTAAGAGGGCTGTGAGTTCAGAAGGGAAATCAGAAATCAGGGAAGGCTTGGTGGAGGAAGTGACATTTGGACTAGGCTTGAAAGGGGAGTTAGGATGCAGGAATGTGGAAATAGGGAGCAAAGGTTTTGGGGCTGAGGGACTGGCGTAAGCAAAGCCTTGGAGTGGGATGTCCCAGGTGTTCAGGGGACGTTATTAAGGATACATAGGTTAGTGTGGAGAAAGGCTCAAATACTTCTGAGCCTTTTGCTACTGGGAGAATGATGCTCTGCTTGCTGAGTGAATTTCAGAGATGAGGTGTACGTCGTCCAGCCCGAGCACATTTTTCCAGCTTTGGAGTTGGGTTGTGTGTGCATTACATTTTGACCTTGGAACACATTACAAGTAGCAGCCCTCCAGGAAAAGCACCGTACACTGTCTCTCCTGCCAGTTTTACCTCTTTACCTCTGGAGAAGTTCAGCTCTGGGGCACAAATTTTGATGCTTTGTCCATTTCAGATAAAATGAGCATTCAGATGGTAGGTAGTGAGCCAAGGGGCTGTTCAGATAAATTAAGATAGTATTTATCATATGAATGATGCCATTCTCTAAAATAATTCCAATTCATGTATCCATGGATTCAATGGAACAAATATTTAGCACCTACTTTGTGTTGGGTGCAGGAAGGGCAAAAAACACAAGGTAACCTGGCACAGACAGAGCACGTATATATCCCAGATACTTTGAATACATTGTTTCACTTAAACCTTAAAAGCACACCATGAGGCAGATAGTTCTATCCCCATTTTATACAACAAGGAACACAGAACTAGTCCAAGATCACAGATCAGGAGCAGAGGCTGGATTTGAACCCTGGGCTGTCTGCTTCCACTGTGTTCAAGAACCAGGAAATCATAATCGGATTCTTCAGCCAACTCAGGAGTTCCAGTGTGATTTCTAATCATTCAGCAAGTCTTAATTGAGCGCTTCATGCATCATAACTTTGGGTGCTGAGTGGGAACAAAAGCAAAAACAACCCAAATCCTGTCATCAAAATTGGAGAGGCAAGCCATGAAACATTAGGTAACAAAGCCCTCTCCCCAGCCATCCTTTAGCCCCTTTTCCTCATTCAGCTGTTCACTGCTTTGTTCATTCCATGAGTTAATACACGTAAAGCACGTAAGACAGGGCTGGTAAATGCCAGGTGCGGAATAAATGTTAGCTATTGCTATGACTGTCATGCATTCATTCAGAGAACGTGAGTGCTTATGTGCGAGGCATTATTTCGTGTACTTTCACACATGCTAACTTATTTAAACCTTGCAACAAACAAGTAACCCGTCAGGGAAATGGCATTGTTCCATTTTACAAATGCAGAAGCGGAGGCTGTTGCTATCCATCAAATCACCTGGGGATCTTGTTAATACACAGATTCTGCTTCAGCAGGTCTGGGGTGGGATCCGAGAATCTGCATTTCTAACAAGATCCCTGATGGTGCCGATGCTGCTGCCCCAGGACCACCTGTGAGTAGGAAGGCTCCTACTATCTACTGCTGCCAAGTGGCAGAACAAAGGTGTGCCTGGAACCTCTGACTTCAAGTGCAGGGCTCTCCTTTCTTTTTTCAGTCCTTTTCACAAATCTGCAGCTGGAAATTAAGCGTTCCTACTACATACACACGGGTGTGCAAATGGAATTTACACAGACCTGTTGATGCATTCATCAAACGTTTATTGAGCACTGGGAAAATGAAGGCTGAGACCTGGTCGAGGGGCTCCCAGCCCAGTGGGGATGGATCACAGCAGGCAGTGCTGTGGTCTTGTTCTAAGTTCCAATTTTCACTTTGTCAGACGGTTATGCAACTGTAAGATCACCAGTTACCCGTCCCTCTGGCGCCTTAAATCTGGCATGCCCAGAATATAACCTCTTTCCGGCTTGCCTAAGTCAGCGCCTGCTTCCTGCGTTTCCTATTTCCACAGCGGCACTATCATTCTGAGGTGACTGTAAAGCCTTACTTGGTGATTTTCTAACATATTTATTCTTGAAAATGAGAGGGGACCAATTTCATTAGCCCAGGATCACTCTTTTCCCACTGGATAGAGGGAAACCCAGACTGAAGTCAAATTTAGGTTTCCTTTTAGCAGCCTGAATGAATGGACACGAGAGGGCGCCTCAGGACCACTTTCCCAACAAATGACGGACGCTCCCTTCCCCATAACTCATTTTTGTTTGGATACAAGGTCTTCTGACATCATGCCCGGATTTGAGTCAGATCCAACAGCAAAGTTAACATCCCGGCCCCTTCTTTTCCTTCTAAAGTTTGCGACGACTCATGCCTTTGATTTTGTCGCACTCCTCTGTGCCCTCAAAGTCCTGCAGCTGTACATACGCCACGGAAAGGAAGAAGGGAGCCAAGGCTGCTTGAAGGGCTGCTGTGAGCTTTGCCCCCTGCAGTGCGTTTTCTCACGCTGTGTCTCACTGAAAAGGCTCCACGCAACCCCGTGTGCTTTTACTGGCAGGTTCTAGTGAAGATAGCATGTCTATATTCAAGAGTAAAATCTGCTGAAGATTCTTCATGGCACCAGAGTGGGGTGGTTGGAGTCGGCTGATGATGCTGAAGTCTTTCCCCCTCCCTCTTAGCAGGAGCCTGGCCCTGGTCTGCCTCCCCTAGGAGCTGACCTGCCCTGGGCACCACGGCCTTTCCAAGATGACAACTGGACAGTCTGGTTAACATGGGCACACCAGGATGTCCGTGGCTGATAAAAGACTTCATGAAGAAATGAAGGGCCTGGCCTGGGAGTCAGGACACCAGCCTCAAGTGAGGGTCCCCTCCCGGGTGCCATCTGTCAAAGGAGGGGTTTGAATGAGATGATCCCAGAACTTCTTCTCATTCTCCCACCAGACTTTGAATTGCTACTGGTGGGGATCTGAGGCCTGATGACACATGGGGACAATATTTTTAGATTGGTATTTTTCGTACTTCTCACGTTATGACACATGACTAGAAATATTCCTGCCAGAGATTGCTATTTTTGTGGAGATAAGATTTGTAGAATCTTAGAAAAAGGGAATCACAGAAACTTACTATAATGGGAAATTAAAAGGACAGAATGTTGGAATTGCACAGCAGGGGCCTCCATGTCTGATCTGCTCCCAGTGCTTAGTATATTGTTGACACATAGTAGGTACTCAAAAAAATGAATGAATGAATGAATGAAACTGTAGTCTAAGTCCTAGAATAACAGAATCAAAGAATCAAAGAATGTTGGAGTTATGGGGAAACATTATTCACTTCTTCAGAAGAGGGGCCTGAGATCTCAGAGGCGACTCAGAGTCTGCTGGTGCTGAAAGTCCCACGGCTCCTGACGGGAGATGTGGCCTGGGAGGCTAAGGACGGGCCAGATCACAGCCTGGTAGCTCCTGGGAGGGATGGGTTTCCAGGAAAAGAATTTTCCAGAGGGAGAGGAAGCAAGATTGCATTTTGCTTTTGGAGCCACTGTTCTCCAGGCCTGAGGCTCCAGCAGCGCGAGGCAGGGGCATCGGAAGTCCCCACCAGGCCACGCGCAGCCTCAGCAGGGCGGGGTGGGTCCAGTGCACAGCTTGTTGGGATAGTGGGCATATTTGTGGTTGTAGGTGCCCAGAGTGTTTTGAAAGCAGAGTGCAGCCCTCCTGTCACACTCGCAGGTCTGCCGCTGGCAGGCGGTTCTGCCGGCTGGATGGGACAGTCGGAGTCAGGACCACCAGGCATGGAGGTGACAGCTCCTGGCTGCTCTGGGGCCCACGTGCTCAACCCATCATGGGGGCTAATGCTCAGGGGGCATGCTTCAGGGGCAAGAGTCAAGGGCAGGGCGTGGGAGGACCTGCTGGGGCATGACACTCTGGAAAGGCCCTGGCGGCTGCCCTAACTGCCTCCCTCATCCCCCAAGTCCACACTGGCTCCCCTGGGTCGCCCCTGCCCAGGGACACCATTCGGTTCACTAACTCACTCTCAACCTGCTCCCAGCCCAGGAGGGTTGTAGGCCACTCCCTTCCCCAGGAGGCAGCAACCCAGCCCCAGATGGCTGGAATGGAGGCCATTGAGACCAGAATCTGGGGCCTCCACTCAGAGTGGACAGAGTCCACTGTTCTGGCATTTCACTTAGGGTCCCCCTCTTCCCACATGGGCCCACCCCCCTGAGCCGCTGGGATCAGAGCCGTAGGCTCCAGGGGCTCGCAAGCCTCCCCCTTCTCCTCTGCAGCTGCCTCTCTGCTGAGCATGGACCTGGCTCCTTTTTGTCCCCATGAAGACATGTCACAGCTCAGAAATGTCCAGGCTCCCCGTTTCCCCCTCAATGGTCAGCTTCCACTTTCCATCAGGGTTCTAGCCACACCTGCTATATAGCAGGCTCCAACTTGGAAGGGGCTGAACAGTCCTATCGGCCACCTTGTTTCTGGAGGTTCTTCCAGGAGCTGGACTAAGTGGGATGTGGGCTGATTATCTCCGTGTGATAAGGGAGGAAACAGAGGCTTTCGGGGGGTTAAATCACGTGCCCAGGGTCACAGAGGGTAGAAGGTGAAGCTCTGAGGAGAATCCTGTGTCCCTAGTCACCTGAGCTCCCCTCACTCATCCTCTCAGCGCTGTCCTGACAGGTGGCCATACTGCCATTGCATGAACACCAGTGACGGGGAGCTCACTACTTGAAAAATCTGCCCTGCTGAGTGGATGCTCCAGAAGCAAGAATTCTGAGCCAAAGCCAGTGGCTCTGGTACTGGTGATGCCTCTGCAGCCACACCTGCCCTTCCCCAGGACAGACGTAAGAAATCTGAACTGAGGCTTCTCCTCAGAACCTCCAGGTCTTTCCGCTAGGCCTCCTGTGCACTGGGCCTAGCCCTCCTTGTAGGCTACTCCTGGCTTTGCAGCAGGACAAGGAACGGGGCTCCTCCGCGGGCCTGGGCTGCATGGAGCCGTCCACACTCTCACTTGGTTCTGCCTGAAGTTTGGTTCTGCCTGGAGGACTTTTATGTGACCCCAGGCTGAGACCAGAGAAAAGTGAATTGATCCAAGTGGGCATCTGGCCCGGCAAAGCCTGAGCACACCACCCAGCCTGGGGCAGTCGGGACGAAACTGCTGACCCAAATCAAAGCTCCGTGCGGGACCCCGCCTTCTAGGCTCTGTCCTGCGGACCTCACCTTCAGCCCCGGCCCAGGGCCTGGTGAGGGGTGTGTGCGTGCAGCTCCCCCGGGGCTTGGCCCAGCTCAGCCCCCGAGGTTGGAGCTCGGTGGGGAGTAGTCGAGGGCTGCGTTGATGGACTTGGCAAGCATCTGGGTGGACGCACAGGCCCCTCTACACCGAATGACGACGGCAGGCCCCACCCCTCCAGCCCAGGGCCACCCTCAGGAGGGGGCTCCTGCCCGAAGCAGTCCCCCCAGGCATGCCGGGTCACCCCAGGGCTGTTCACCTACCACAGACGATGCTGTGCGTGCTGGCGGAGAAAAGGTACTTTTCCAGTTTGGGTTCGCAGCCCAGCTTCTGCAGGCGCCCGTAGCAGCAGTCGTGGGCATGGCAGCACCTGTGCGGGTCACGGCCAACCCTGAGGGGCCTGCGGGCCGGCCGGTGCAGGGCCAGGGCTGCCCGGGGGCCAGGGGCTCCAGAGAAGCCCGAGAGGGCCAGCCCCCACTTCCTAGGTGTCCCCAGAGGTCCCCAGAGCCTCCCTCCTCCCAGACGGGGCCCCCTGGCTAGGTCGCCTCCTCACCAGTCCGTCTGGTCCACAGGCCAGTGGGAGCCGCCGAGGCCGCAGTAGCAGCCGTAGTCGTTGTAGTGCAGCGCCGGCTTCCCCGTCACCCTCTCGATCATCACCCCAAACTGTACCAGGTTCCCGCTGGCCAGGGCCCCTGTGGGGAGGGAGGGCTGAGGCCAGCAGCGGGTGCTCACCCAGGGCCCGGCCTCTGCCGCCAGCTCCCTCTGACGGCCCCTCAGATCTGGTTCCCGGCACCTCTACAATTGAAGAGTGAACCTCGCCACCCCCGCCCCACACCCTGCCCCTAGTGACAGCCACGACAGGAGCAGCACCTCCGAGTGGCACCCAGCGCACCCCAACCCCTTCGCCTTCAGCCCCATCAAGTTACGCATCCCATCTCCCCAGGGCCCCTCGACTCTTCCTGGAATGCCATCTCGTCCACCCCCTTGGGTGGCTCCCACCAGTTCTTCAAATCTCCCCCAAAGAATCCTGATGGCCTCAGCCCCTGACCCCCCGCAGGAGCACCCCTCCCCCTCCCAGGTCCCATCAGATACCAACGGGCTTGTTTCCTAACCATCTCAACCCCCCAAATGCCTCCAGATCCTCCAGATGCAGCAGTGGGGCAGCTGCCAAAAAACCCAAGCTAGGGTGGGGGATGGAGTGGGTGGCTGGGGGCCCAGGGCTCTTGGTGCTCCTGGCCAGTCCCTCCCGCCACCCCCAATTCCACCCCATCTGTGCTCCTGCATTCCTTTCCCCTCCCTCTGGCCAGTGCTGGCCTCAGGATGACCCTGGTGGCAGGACAGGGACGGCCTCCAGCTTTTGGCACTTACCACGCCCTCCCTAGGAGCCAGGCTGGACCCAGCTCAGGGGCATCCAGGGAGCTCGGGGTTCCTAGAAGGGACGCCGATGGTCTTAGAAGCCACTTACCTAGGAGGCAAAGGAAGGCCAGAGCAGGGGGAGGCTTCATGCTGGGGGAGCCAGATGCAGCAGCAGGAGAAGGAAGTGAGCAGGGGCGCCTCTGACCCACGGCACCTCCCCAATTAGTTAAATACCCCCGGTCCTGTCCACTCCCCGTCATTAACCCCCAAGTGCCCAGTGACGCAACGGCATTTCCAGGTTTGACACTTTGGTCAAGTTCCCAGAGGAGGAGCCAGCCTGGGGGAGGGGGCGGGCTGTGGGGTCTGTTCCTAGGGAGGTTTTGGGGTGGTGGGTAATCCTGTGGCTCCTTTTCTTCTCACTGCCCTTCCCCTCACCCACCTTTTCCAAATATCATCATAGTGGCCCCATTTATAGAGCTGTGAGCCAGCTTCGTCTCTTTTCCTCATTCCCATTTTATTGACGCAGCAAGTGAGGTCCAGAGAAGCTAAGGAATTTAACTTCATATTGCACGGAAGTGCCGAGTGCCCAGGCTGCCCTCTTTCCTTGACCCTAGCTTCTTCAACAAGCCCTCCACCCCCTGGTCCTCCTCAGCTTTCTCCCCACCCCCATGCCCTCTCAGTCCCCAGCAGGGAGAGCGCAAACACGCTGAGCGGCTTGACCGCGGTCACGCAGCAGGCCATTGGTTCTAGAACATAGAGGGTGAAGGTGCAGCCAGCTGGACGCAGGGATGTTCTTTCTCAGGCAGACCCCTGCTTATATGGCCAGCAGTGAATACGCCCCCAGGTGTGACTTTTCTGTGACTTTTGTCTCAAGGAGGAAAAGATGCTCCTGGATATCATTTCCCCAAATTCCCGTGCAAAGTGGCTGTCAGAGAAATAGGCTCGGAGTCAGCTGGAAAACCCACGCTCCAGCGTGGACTGCAAACTTTGGGCCTTTGGATTTCATCTTAGCGGCTTGCTGTGGGAGACAGTGGCCCCTGGCCCAGCCTGGAGACCTGCTGTCCTGGTGTGAGGTCGGAACATCGAGGCCAGATTTCAGAGCTTAGGTGGCGGCAGTGGGACAGAGGACAGGCCCGGGAGCCCCTCCTCCCCGAGCTCTGGGCCCTCTCCTCCCGCAGCGTCCGGGCCCTGCTGTGGTCAGAAGCTCCAAAGCCCCTCTGGTCATGGACGCTGGCTGCAGCCCCCTTCCTTGACTCTCCTTGGGCAGAACTGGAGGCAGGCTTCCCCCAGCCAGGCAGCAACTCCCAACTCGGCCTGCGACTTCATCCTCACCGCCCGCCCTCTTCCAGGTCTGCCACTTGGATACCTCGACCATCCACTTTCATCAACATCCAGGGCCTGGAAGCTGCTTGGTTCATAGCCTTGGAATCCTGTCTCCACCACCTGCTGTGTGGCTTCGGGCAGGTCCTTTCTCTTACGCCAAACCTTGGTTTTCCTGCCTGTGTTATGGCCTAGGAGGTATCCTGCCCTTGTGCGTTCACGGGAGGGTGGGAAGCTCAGGTGCAGCCAAAGCCACCAGCCCTCCCTGGGACTCACCAGGTGCCGGCACTGTCCTCAAACAGCCCTTTGATGAAGCTGCTATAATCACCCTGTTTTACAGGTGAGGAAACTGAGGCACACGCCTGCGTAAATGGTGAGCCAGAATTTGAGCCCAGGCCGACTTATCCATTAGGCACAACAGGTGCAGAGGCTAGAGCTCCCAGGAGACTTTTAGGGGTCCCCCCAAATGTTTTAATTTCTTTTAAAATTGGAAAAGGAGAAGAAATATAACCTAGCTTGGATTCTATTAGTCTTCATACTGATGTAGCCGTAAAACATAATTTTTCTTTTGTTTTGTGGAGGCAGGTGCCCTCGAAGGCAAAAGGGCCAGGGCCCAGGGCAAAGGTCATGACTTTACCCACCTGATGGCACAGCCTCCCGTCCCGAGCTCACTGGCGGCCTGGCACTGGCCTCCTTTCCAGGGGAGGAAACCGGGCTGGCGAGGCTGGATCTCCTCCTGCCAACACAAATGACTCCGACCCAAATTCCCAGCTCCACCCCAGCCAGACACTGGGGAGGTTTCGCCTTGGAATAGGGAGGGAAGGGCTGCGTGGCAGGGATCCCTGGCTGAGACGGGGAGTCACACTTTTGAGACAACGTCCCAGCCTAGTAAACAGACATGCTCAGCCGCAGCCCTGCCTCCCGCCCCTCCCATTTCCTGCTAATAATGCTCCTGGGACTCTTCTCGTCCTGGGCACTTGACAGAGGACTTGGGGGAGGAGGTCAGAGAGGTGAGTCCACCTGCCCAGGGTCACCCGGCAGTTGTGATTCAGCGCCTCCGGACAGGGGCTCCCCTTTGCTCTCTGTTCCCTTCTGATTTTAACGAGGGCAGCTTCTGGCAGCCCCTGGGTCACAACAGCCCAGACGTGAGTCACTGAGGAGCTGCCTCCGAAACAACCGAAAATTAGCTTTGATTCCTGGGGAGGTTTGGCCCATGGCCCATCCTGCAGCAGCTTAAGGCGTGTTTCCCAGGAAGGGCCAGTTTCTGAGATCCATTCCGTGACCTGGGTGGAATCCTCACCTGGCCAGGAGGGGCCTCCCCAAAAGCCCCTGTGGATCCGTACCTGTGACAGAAAAACAGATCTGCAGGGCCACAGCCAGGCAGGGAGGACCAGGCAGGATTTGGAAGCAAGGGCGGGTAGGAGGAGAGGGTGGAGAGTTTCAGGCACTCGGGAAATAGGGTTGGTTGTACAGTTTTCACACCGAAGGCACAATGTGGCAGAAAACGTGGTTTCTGGTGCCAGGAAAGCCAGACTTGAGTCAGCTCTGCCACTCAGGAGCTGTGTGGTCTTGGCAGGCCCTGTCAACTCTCTGAGCCCAGCTCCGTCACCCCTAAGATGGGGATAATGAGACCTGCTTCCAGGATGACAAGGAAGTGGGATGTCCAAGGCCCTTAGCGGGAGCCTCACCCCTAGGAGGTACGCAGAGATACAGACTCCCTCCTCCCTGCCCCTCACCTGGCGGCACAGGCGGCAGCCGCCCTCCCAGGATCCCAAGGGCACGCTGGGCTGTAGATGTGGGAATATTGCCTCCACGTGCACATTTGACTTTAGGGATGAGGGTGGTTGGGGTGGGGTGAGGAGAGGAAACCGAGAGCAGCCTCTCAGCTCTGTCTTCTTTCCTTAGTGCAAGGGCCCATGTTTCAGCTTAGAACTCATCCTCCTCATCACAACAACAGCAGCAAAAGAGCTGCCATTTACTGAGAGCCCGTGACGCTGCCTGCCCGGTGCTGACTGCTCACCTTGCTTTTCAGCCCATTTGCTTCTCATCTCAGCCTTGCATTGCTGCCTTCCGAGCTCAAGAATCCCCCAGACCTCTCTGAGCAAAGTGGGATAAGCTTATTCCTGGAAGGACGACTTGTCCATTCAGTTAGTAAACCAGAATGAGGTCCTACTACGTGCTCAACTCTGCTCTAGGGGATGGGGATACCCTGGAGAGGAAAATCAGATGTGAGCTTGCAGCCCAGTGTGGGCGACAGCCCTTAGTAATTACACAAATAGAAACCTACCAGGAGGGTAAGTAGCTTGATGATAGAGTGTTCAATGGGGAGCAGGGGGCCAGTGAGGGCTTCTCTGAGGAAGAAATGATCTTAAGAAGTTAACTGGATGGAGAGAGAAGTGGAGAGAGTCTAAGTATAGCCTGTGCAAAGACCCTGTGGTCCGAGAGCCGTGGTGCACAGTGAGGTGCTGAGAGGAGTCCCGGTGACTGGAGGGGGAGGCCTCAAAGGGCGTGAGTCACCAGGAGGCTGACCTTGGGGCGCTGACCTCCCATTCACCCCCATCTTTCCCTTGAGCCTGGGGGCAGGTGGCCTAGAGCTGGCCAGGGCCTGGGAGACCCCCATGAGAAAGAGGCGCCTCTCCAGAAGACCCGGTGGCTGACGTCCCTTAGTGAGGGTCATCCGTCCTTTCTGGAGAGTAAAGTCATGGATCCTGATCCCAGGCCTGGGCCTGTGGTCCTCTTTCAGAAGGTTGCCAAGCTCCGGGTGAAAGGTCAGGTCCAGGCCCCTCCACGAAGCCTTTCCATCAGGGAGGGTGCTGCTTGTGTCTGCTGCTGGGAGGAGCATGACCAGAAGGGGCACCCGCAAGGACTGGGGCCCAAGTAGCAGGACTTCGCAGGGTCCAGGGAGGCGCCGGCCCCTGGTGCTCCCACACATCAGGGCAAGGGGTGGGGCTGGTGCCGGGACACCCTAAGGTAGGTGTTGAAGCCTGGGGAGTGGGGGGCGCACTTCAGGGCACCGCCTCCTTCGCCAAGCCCTCGGGGTGCAGCGGCGGTGGGCAGAAGACCCTTGTGGAGAACCTGGAGGGTCGTGGGCAAGAGCCACGCTCTGGAGACAGATGGAGCTGGAAGCCTGCCTCTCCTGCTCATTTGCTGCGTGATTTGGGGCGAGCCTCTTCAGTGCCATGAGCCTCAGTTTCTCCATCTATCACATGGGACTAATAGTATCTGCCGCAAAATATTGTTGAGGGGGTGAAACAGGTTAACACCTGTGGCGTGCTCAGTGCTTGGGCTGGGAAGCTGCTTGTATTATAATTTCTACTAGTAAGCCTCACGTAGGATACTTCATGCCGTCTTGGGGTCCCGAACCCTGGTCTTTCTAATGCCCCACACCATCCTTTTCTCAGCACCCCGGCTTCTCTGCTCACTGGGCTACAGGAGGGGGAGACTCCCCAGTCCCAGACTCCATGAGGCCAGCGTGGGAAAGGAGAGCACAGCCTCTAGGTGGCTCCTTGTTGCCATGGGAGGGTCTCCAGGAGCCCCTGCCCATCCCCCTTCTCGCACCCCCTCTCCTCCGGGGGCTCTGGGTCTCTTGCAGGTCCTTTGCGGTGCCGTTCTCTCTCTCCCCTCCAGGCCTTGGCTCATGCCATCCACGGGGTTCAGCACACAGCAGCCACTTGGCACGCGTTTGTTGACTGAATGATTGGGTGAGTTAATGAGACAGGAAGGCAGGAAGGCGAAGCTGCTGAGCGCCAAGGGGTCTTTTGGGCCTTTGCCTCTCTCCGCCTGCTTATCTTTCCAGCTTCTGAAATGTCATGGCAGTGGTTTAATAATAATCTGCCATGTTCTGTCTTTCGAGTGGAGGCTTACTTGTGGTCTCCTGCACCCTGACCACATTTGCGTGGGGTCGTTATCACAGCTGCCATTTCTTCCAGCACCTATTATGTGGCCAGTGCTTTAAACTCAGGGATCTGGTTAACCCTAGGCCATGATAGCTTTATCTCCATTATAGACATGAGGAAACTGATTCTTGGAGAGGAGGAAATCATCTGTCCAAGGCACATAGCTCTTGTCTATCAGAAGCTGAAATGGGGGAAGGGAGAGAGGGGCCATTTCCTCAGCAGGGAGGATGGGTGTGGCATGAGCTATTAGGGAGCTGGGATGGTATAAGGCCTTTACTGCCCCCTCCCTAGGAGAGCATGCTTCCCCCTGAGCCTGCATGGACCCTCAGAATCCTTCTCAACACAGCATTCCAGGCCATCACTACCAACCTGTTGGTTGGCTTGTGAAACATATTCAGCACTTAGTTATTGAGCACCTACTGTGCACCAGGCATTGTTTTAGGTGCTGTGCATACAGCAATGACCAAAAAAAACAAGTCTCTGCTCTTGAGAAGTCCATATTTTAAGAAGACAGATAAAAAGCAAATAAGCAAATGTACACTGCCAGATGGTAATAATTGCTATGGAGAAAAATAAGGCAACAAGGGTCAAAAGCCTATGGAAGGTTTGTGATTTTAGTAGGGTGGACAGGGAAGTCCTTTTTTAACATTTGGGCAAAGATCAGAAGAAATGAGGCACCATGCTATGAGGATAGCATGGGATAGAGCTTTCTAGGCAGTGGGACAGCATGTGCAAAGGCCCTGAAGCAGGGATGTGCTTGGGATGTTTGAGGAACAGCCAGGAGGCCAGTGTGCCTGGACAGGAGAGAGTAGTGACAGAGAGGAAAAGGACAGGGTCAGAGAGACAGTGCAGCCGGATGAAGTCATGCCTGAGGGATCTTGGTGAGATCTTGGAATTTTTCTCTGTGTGAGGGGGGAGCCACTGCAAAGTTTAGAGCAGAGGACGGAATAATTGGACTTGTCTTCTAACAGGTCCATTCTTGCCCCAGCCCAGTGTTCTCTTCCCAGTTCTGTGTTCTAGAGCTTTGGGGTTGGAGCCTGACTCTCTCCCCACTGTTCCCACCTCTTAGCATCACCCATCCTACAAGAGCTCCAGTGCCTGAGGCTGGCCCAAGAGAGGTGATGAAGGTGGAGTGAGGCTAGTGTGTGTGTTGGGGGGAAGTGCTCCTCACATCAGCAGTGTGCGGGCAGGGTGTCTTGTGAGGGCAGGGGTTCCGTGTGCGGGTAGAGGCGCCCTATGTGGGCAGGGGTGCCCTGGGTGGGCAGTGGTGCCGTGTGTGGGCAGGGGTGCCCTGGGCGGGCAGGGGTGCCCTGGGCGGGCAGGGGTGCCGTGGGCGGGCAGGGGTGCCGTGGATGGGCAGGGGTGCCCTGGGTGGGCAGGGGTGCCGTGGGCGGGCAGGGGTGCCGTGTGTGGGCAGGTATGTCCTGGGCGGGCAGGGGTGCCGTGGGCGGGCAGGGGTGCCGTGTGTGGGCAGGGGTGCATGCATCTCTAGCATATGCACATGTGGGGGACGCGCAGGGCTCAGCGACCTCATTTGCTCGTGAGCAACGCTGTGGTTGAGAGGCGGGCCTGCGTGCCTAAGTGTTCAGTAGCTGTCCATCACGCTGACAAACTGGGAAATACAGCGTGGCTCTCCTTCTGCGTGAACGTATCTTCCTACCACAGCGTAAGTGATATATGGAAAGCCGCAGTTTTTGTGTGAAATGCCTGAGAGTTCAGAATTACGTCCAAGTTGCTGGTGTTTAATTTTTACTGTGAGTGTCTGGGTGGTAAGTTGAAGGGCTGGCAATGTTTGAATGAGTTATAAAGACTTGCACATGTCAGGAATTATTACATATTTATTCCATAATGTTTGTTTTTCTTGCCTTCATTTCAGCAAAATTATCGATTATGTTATACTCATGTTTTCATCTAGTTTATGTTCTTCTGGCCATAATATTCTAAAAGATTTTTTAAACTGTAATTGTATTTGAGCTGTATAACATCTAAATATATTTCATAAAGATATAAATGAAGGTAAATCTAAAACCAGAGAATTAAATTTATTTTTAATATAGGTTTCCAAGAAGCTGTTTTTCTTCGAAAATATCCTCAATGATGTAATAAAATTAAAAGGCAAAACAAATGATAGAGAATGAACACCAACAATTTAAAATTATTTAAAGAAATTGACTTTTTAATATTTTTTGGAAATTTTATCACATCTTGCCAAATATTAAAAATGAAACGAGTCACAAATCTAGTGTTCAGTGTCACTCAGTGGCCAGTGGGAAGAACTGGTCTCAGGGCACGCGTGTGTGGTCTGGACCTTCATTTCGCCAAGTGTTCCTCAGTCTCCCTGGGCAACTGCAGCGAATGCCTCGCCGATTCACAGGCACCTGCAGAGCCACGGGTTGGAGACAAATAGAAACCAGACAATGGATGCTTGGAACTACTAGACTGATACTTGATTGTGCAAGAACCTGCTGCATTCACGCTGGAGGAAGGACCTGGGAAGGTAATGAACACCTCAGGCTTCCGTGGCTCCCATCCTCCCTTCAGAGGTGTCCCTCGGACAGTAGCGGCAACAGCCCATCCACAAGCCCTGGTCACATTTTGATGCAGTTGCTCCTTGTTCTGTGGACTCAGGCCAGAACGGTGTGTGTTAGGACAGTGATGGCCAAGGTTGCGGGTTGCACTGCCCCAGTGCCGTGGGCCTGGTCTATTGACAGAGGCACTCGTGTGTCTTCAGTAAATTGTGTGGGTGCGTGTGTGTGCGTGTGTGGGGTGCCAGGTCCTCCAAAGCAGGGCTCAGGGCAGGGGCTCCTTCTGCCTGCATCTAGGTGTGGTCCTGGTGGTGGCGGGAGCCACCGTCTCTTTAGCACCTCCAGTGTTGGCCTAGGTGCTCTATGGTCAACCTTGACCATGACCCCGTGAAGGGGATATTATTATTTCAATTTTACAGGTGATGAAACTAAGGCTCAGTTTCCTGCCAAGGAAGTAACCCGCCCAGGCACCATAACTACCAAGCCAGAGAGTTGGGTCAGAAGCCAGGCGGGCCTGAAGAAGTGGCTCCATGCTGACTTCCGGTGGGAGGTTGGGGACAGGCCCATGCCCTTGGCCCCAGAGTCCTAGAAGCTGGCATCTAGTTCCACTAATGCGTTAAGCAAACCTCAGCTGCCTCCTCTGCCCATTTTGGTCTTGGTCTCCCAGGGCCTGCTGCTCTGCCCTCCCCAGGGGTGTCCTGGGTGCGAAGACATAAACCCTGGGGCTTCTTTGGGGCCAGGAATGGATATTCTTAGACTCTGCGAATGTCCTTTCTTCCTGAAATCCATCCTCTGACTCCACCAACACCCTGGTGCTCATGGATGCTTCAAAACTCAAGGGACTGGAGACAAAGGGTGGAGGAAATGATCCCAAACAGGAGGCGAGAGAGCAGGTTTCTGGCTCTGCCCCCAACTCGCTGAACCTCCTGGGCCTCAGTTTCCTCATCTGCGGTATGAGGGAATCGATACGAGCTCTTCAGTTCCAATCACTCTCATGCCATAGCCCTAGACCTGGGGGAAGCTTAGCAAGGGGATCTCAGATGTGACAGAGGCAGGGTTCCAGCCTGTGAAACCGCCCCCGGGAAACAGCGGCGAAAAGCAGCAGCCGCTCACTACTTCTCACTCCTGTGGGGCTGTGCGGGTCCTCCCCGGCTCTGCCTGGGGCGACTCCTGTGGCTGGAAGGCAGGGGCGCTGCAAGGTGCCAGAGGGCCTCACGCCCGTGCCTGGTGGTCGGCCCCTTCCTTTACTAGGGTGAGACGTGTGGGCTCCCAGCCTCCACGGGGCTCGACTGGCTTCCCTACAGGGTGGCCTCAGAGCATCCCAAGGGGGCCAAGGCTGAAGCTGCACAGCCTCGTGAGGTCTCGTTGGCAGCTCTTCTGCCATAGTCTATTGGTCAAGGCAAGTCGCAAAGCCAGAAGAGATACAAGGGGGAGCAGACACAGACTCCACCTCCGCGTGGCAGGAATGGCAAAGCCACAGGACACAGACGCCTGCACACCGGGATGGAGAGACCTGCTGGTCATTAAATAATTTATCCCAGACTTAGAGAAAAGGTGCCACCTTCAAACTGCCTCATACCAGAGGTGGGCACGCTGCTTCTGAAAAGGGCTGGAGCGTACATATTTCAAGTTTTACAGGCCATATGGCCTGTGGCACTACTCAATTCTGCCATAGTAGCTCAAAAGCAGCCCTAGATAACAGGTAAACAAAAGACACGACTGGGGAGCAGATGTGGCTCAGTGGTTGAGCGCCTGCTTCCCATGTATGAGGTCCTGGGTTCAGTCCCCAGTATCTCCCAGAAAAAAAAAAAAGCATGATTGTGTTCTGATATAACTTTATTCATAAAAACAGGCAGCAGGGAAATGTAGTCCTTGACTGGGCTGCTGCCTTCATTCTAGTAATAACTTTCCCAAAACTGAGGAAGGGGAGCCTGAAGCTTTAAAGCCCCTGCCACAGAAGTCTCTTCAGTGTTTCAAAGGCATTTCCTTCATAGCACTCATCACAGTTTATCAGTATTTCAAACGGTTTGATGACTTTTTCAGACTCCAAGTTCCATGAGGATAGGGACATTGTATTCTCAGTGCTTAGCACATAAGGGTTCAATACATGTCTGTTGAATGGGTAGAGGAAAGAAGATATACGTATTTGTTAAGTGATTTTTTATATGACAAGTCTATTGATTGATTGATACTTTCAACTGGAAGTCACAAAAGAACCAATTCTCTTAAGTTAAATTATAAAGTGGATGATTGGCTCATGTCAGTGAAGATCATGGAGTATGGTGGCCTTCAGGCATGGTTAGATCATGGCACCGACTGTGTTTTCCTTGCAGTTCTTTATGTCCTACTCCTTCCAGTGTCCCCTTTGCTCTTAAGCTGGCTTCTCTCACGCTTGTAAAGTGGCTGCATGTGCCTCAAGCTCCCTCATTCACACTGTGGGACATAGAGAGGGCACAACTTCCCACAGCCACAGCACAGAAGTCTTCAGCTTCATTCCAGTAGGACCAAGTTAGCCCAATTTGTGTGGCAATGGGAATAAAATGGAAGCTGATTGACTTATCCTTCAGGACCCACCTTTGGATCTGGGGGTGGGAATAATTTTGTCCAACTTCATGGTTGCTATGCAATGAGGAACAGGTGGTTCATCAAAGGAAAACCTGGGTTCTGTTAGGAAGATGTTAAGGGATGCTGCAGAAGCAATCAAAGCGTGTCCATCCCACTACTGGGTTTCCTGAAATAAGGGCATTTCTAAACCGCCTGCAGTAAATCCAGAAATGCCTGTTAAATTGGGCGTGAGGAGGGGAGGAGGGCCCGCTGTTGTGAGCTGGGGAGAAAACCCAAACCCAAACCAATTCAATAAAATGGTGCATGTGAAACTATGCCCACAGAAAAATCCAGAAGCACTCAAACTGGATTTGGGCAGCCTGGGATATTTGCTCTAATTCACAAGGTCTAGATTTCGGAATATAGATTTTGCTCTCACAGAGTGTTAAAAGACATACAGATACTATCCAGGAAGTCAACACAGCATGACTTGTCCAGGGTGTCTCCCTGTCAACTAGGACACAAAACAAACAACTGAATTCCCTTAAACAAAGAAAACCCAGCAAGATAAGATGCAAAAACATAACAGGACTCCAAGAACAAAGCAAAGGAAAAAAAAAAAAGGAAAAAATCCAGCAAGTCTTGCTACACAAACAGAGAAGCTGCCAAACAGCCCAGTGTCACCTGGAGCTGCTCAAAATAGGTGCAAATTAATGGTTTCCAAGTCCTCACAAAGAAAGAAACGGATTCAACACATTCAACTTAGCAAACATTTAGGTTTCCAGCACCGTTGATTGCAAAGATGAAAAGACCCAGTGCTGATCTCGGTGGACACAGATAAGTCACTGTGTGAGCTGTAGCAGAGGGTGGGACAAAGCCCTCTGGGAGCTGAGAGGAGGCAGCCGTTCACTCTGCGTGTTCAGGAGGGCTGCCGGGACGAGCTGTCACCTGAGCTGGGGTGGTGAGGGATGAACAGGGTTTAGCTGAGGCTCAAAGAGGGAACACAGCAGCAGCAGTGGGAACAGAGCCCACAGACTCACAAGGCCTGCAGATGGCTTTGCTTTAACTGGCTCAGCATCCTTCTCCCTTCTTTTGGTATCATCACCCCACTTTTACTTTGGGGGGAAAAAAAACTCTTAATTTATACGGTTCTGGTGGAACTGCCAATCACAATGAAGCCTCACCCCAAAGGTGGGCACATGACCCAAGCCAGGCCAAAAAGACTCTCTCCTGGAACTTTGAATCTTGAGCAGAGTAATGCAGGAACTTAAGGCAGATGGAGCAGAGCTGGTCTCTCTATAGCACCCTAAGGGGATATTCATGAGGAGTTGCTCCTGAGCCTCCCTGGGGTCCTGTCCCTCCCAAGACCTGAGGGGGCCAGCTCTTTTATCTATTTCATGAATCATCTGGCTTCCTTTCACCAAATCCTTTTTGGCTTTCGTTAGCCAGAAGAAGTTTCTGTAGCTTGCAACCAAAGAGTTTGGACTGATGTGGACATTGGTACCAGGAAGTGGGTCACAGGCAATAGGCCTGAGGGGAACAGGGGATTTGGGAAAGGTTACTGGGCAGAGATGGGACAATGAGTTGGCACATTAGCCAGCATGCTACCTGCTCACCAAGAGCAAAGCTCTGGGGACTTGCTGTTTGCTGACATGCAATTTAAAGGAGATGAGGAATGGGGCACCCTCTTGGGCAGCCCTTGGGGAGCTGATTGCTTGGACAACAGTAGGTCAATTAAAGGGGGAGATGCTTACACCTTGCATCACTGATATTATAGGTCATGTTTCTTTGTTTATGTGAGTTCCTTGAGGGCAAGGACTTTGTCTTTGCCGCTGCCCTCTCCCCAGTGCCTGGAACACTGTCTGGCACGTGGCAGGCACTTACGTATTCCATGAATGGATGCACATGGCATAAACAAGCTCAAGTTTAGGATTTCTAGAACAACAAACACAAGGGTTATCCCCAGAAAGAACTAAAAGAAAGTTTCCAGTTTACCTGATAAAAAATCTGGGGGAAATTGTGGGAGTAAATGCTGAGGCTCCTCCACCAAGGTGAGATGAGCGCAATTTGGGGACAGGCTGGATTTATTACTATGAGTGCCCTGACTGCAGCACTGCAATTCAGGGTGCTAACTCAGGCAGCCCCTGCGAGTCCACGGCTGGCTGGGTTGGTGATTTCAGATGCCCACCTGACACGAAAGGTCAGAGCTCCAATGTCTTAACACGGACGGAAGAGCTAGAAACAAAACAAAACAAAATGTTTAGGAGATATGCATTCCTGGTTGCATCCGTCCCTTGTATTCTGCCCCCACCCACTCTGTCACTCTATGACAGGGTCCAGGTTCTGCTCCTGTCACCCTAACTTTGAGAAACATATTGGTGAGGGTGCAGCATAATTTTTCAAAAAGCTCTTTCTGGGCTTTTCTTCCATGGCCAGGAACGCTGGTGGGAAGGTGAAGCTATTTCATGGAATTGAGGGATACCCAGGATGTCCTAGCCAGAGGCAGCCGGCAATCACCAGGGGCAAAATGGGTGGCTGCAGTGGTCAGATCTCAGAGCACGGGCCAACCCACTTGGGAATCACCCACTGAAGTCGTAATTGATTTGTTTAACCAATATACACTATTGACAAGATGGGAGGTTGATTATATGAATACACAGTACCTGATGCCAATGAAATTCCTTAGGGTCCAGTTGTCTGTAACTTGTCAGACTATCTCTTCTCAATTAAAAAAGAGAATCAGGTGGGCATTAGATTTCCATCAGGCTCAGCTGTCATTCATCCTGGGATGACTTCTTCTTATTTATATCATCAACAATGAATTGGATCCAGTGTTCCTTCAACTTTATGTCCTCATCTTAGCTTACCTTTTTATTTTGCTGGAATGCATCCTCAGGTAATTTTCTTTTTTTTTAAACTATTTTTTTTTATTTTTAAAGAAGTTTATATTACATAAATGTTACATAAAAAATATAAGGGATTCCCATATGCCCCACCCCTTCCCTCTCCCAAACTTTCACACATCAACATCTTTCATTAGTGATTGATGAACACATATTGAAGCATTGCTGCTAACCATGGACTGCAGTTTATATTATAGTTTACACTCTGCCCCACACAATTTTGTAGGTTATGACAAAATACACCATGGCCTGTATCCGTCACTGCAGTGTCATGCAGGACAACTCCAATGTCCTGAAAATGCCTCCATATTACACCTATTCTTCCCTTTCTCATCCCTCAGAACCTCTGGTGGCCACTGCCTTTATACCAATGCTAAGAGTTCTTCTGTTACTACAATAATAATAGGTCTACTTTAGTCCATTGTTCATTCACCAATCTTGAGGATTTTGGGATGGTGATGCCCACTCTGCTTCTAATTGAGAGGGAGCTTAGATCCCATGGATGGAACTATCTTGCTTGCAGTTACAGACACTCTCTGTTTCTCGGGATGGGCATTGCCCATCATCATCTCCTTGTTAGTTGCCTCGGGTAAGTCTAATGAACTGGAGAATAGGTGTTACAACCTTGTTGAAATCCAGGGCTCACCTCAGGTAATTTTCTAAGAAAAAAAGACAAATTTCTAAGTCCTTCCATGTACAAAAATATCTTGTTTGCTTCTACTTTGGCTGGAGGCAGAACTTTAGATCAGGGATCAGCAAACTATGGCCTGTGGACCAAATCCAGCCCTCCATGTGTTTTTGTAGATAAAGTTTTATTGGAACACAGCCACACTCATTCATTTACCTATTGTCTATGACTGCTTTCATGCTACAGAGTTAAAGCTGAGTAGTTGTGACAGAGATCATATGGCCCACAAAGCTTAAAATATTTATCATCTGGCCCTTTCCAGAAAATACAGAGATATGTGTCCCTGCTCTAAATTAAAAGCAATTTCTCTTCTAACTTTGAGGACCTTTCTTTGTTGCCTTCTACCTTCCAGTGTTGATGAGAAGTCTGATGTCAGTCTGATTCTTGTTCCTTTGTAGGCAGCCTGAAAGCTTTCAGGACCCCTTCTTCATTTTTGGTGTTTTAAAATGTTATAGTGATGAGGCTGGGAACCCGTCTTTTCCCATTTGTTTCACTCAGCACTCAGAGGGGTGTGTCAGTCTGCCAAAGGGCTGCCAAAGGCCTGCCGATGCAAAGTAACAGAAATTTGTTGGCTTTTATAAAGGGTATTTATTTTGTGTAAAAGCTTTCTCACCAAAGTCAGCTGCCAAGATGGCAGGTGATCTCTCCTTCCCCTATGGCTTCCTCTTTCTCTTGAAACTTCCTGCTTAGGTGATCCGGTAGTCCTCACTCTCCTGGCATAGGGCTTGTTTTTCCTCCCCGGGCCTTCTATATCAGTCTCTACTGTCCTGCTCTCTTCCCAGTTTTAGCTGTAAGCTACCAGGCAAGTGATTCCTCTCACCATGGGGCCTCAGCTGTTTGAGACTTCTCCTTTCTGTCATATGGCAGGACCAAAAAGGACAGAGCTCTCTCTTCTAGTGTGTCTCAGTGAGTGTCCCTCTATATCAGACCCAGCAAAGGAATGTGGACTCAGCTTGAGTCACACCCCACTGACATAGTCTAATCAAAGCCCAAAGCAATCTTATCAAATAATCTAATCAAATGCCCCCCAGCTGGATTTAATGCAATCAAAGGGTACACACTCAGAGCAATAGATTAGTTTACAAACATAATCTTTCTGTTTTGGGGACTCATAAATAATCTCAAACTGCCACAGGGGGTCATTCTGGAGACTTTTGCTCTCCAGCTGTAAGAAATTCTCATGTTTCTTTGATAGTTCTTCTGCTCCATTTTCCCTTTTTGGATTTCTGTTTAAAACTCTGTTTGGAAGTCTGTTAGACTTCTTGGATTGAACCTCTGAGTCTCTTTTATCTTATCTTATACTCTGAGAATGTTATCTTTTCTGTTATATTTTCTCTTTTATGGTTTTTTTGTTTTATTTTCTGGGAATTTTCTCAAATTTATCTTCCAACCCTTCCTTGGTTTTTATTTTTATTTTAGCAATCATATATATATATTTATATAATTTCTAAGTGCTATTTCTTGTTTTCCGATTACTGCTTTAATATAACATCCTGTTGTTTTGTGGATGCAATATTTTCTTGAATATTGCTGAGAGTAACAATTAGAAATTTTTAAAAATTACCTTCTGTTCCTTGAATTCTCTCTATTTCTTCTGGGTCATTCTCCTCCCTCTTCCTCCCTCTTATTTGATTATGGTGTCCTCCTTCATTTTTCTGTGTTCTTTACATTTCTGGTGGTCCTCAATTGTCTGTTTATATTTACAAATAAGACAATGATATCTCCATGTATGTGGATGGAGCTTGTCACCTGGTGGGTTCTGCTTTAGGGTGAATGGGCAAGGGGCCAGCCTTTACACCAGGGGAATCCTAAAATACCAGTATGCAGGGAGTTTTTATCTTGGGCAAAAAGTCCACTGTAATGAAGATTTTTAAACAAGGTAACACTGATGGAAATTCCTAAGGCCCAAAAAACTAGCTTAGACAATACCCCGGACACACATCCGGGCCTGACCAATCACGCCACCATAGAATGATCAAAAGCCACCCCTAGTAAAGATTAACCCAAACCCCCTTAACGCCGATGCTAACCGCGAACATTAGCTTCTGTAAGATTGCTTGTTTGCT
Organism: Cabassous unicinctus; assembly: GCA_029593785.1. Classification (NCBI taxonomy): domain Eukaryota; kingdom Metazoa; phylum Chordata; class Mammalia; order Cingulata; family Chlamyphoridae; genus Cabassous; species Cabassous unicinctus. Next base: position 26,972 of record JAQZBX010027177.1, read on the forward strand.
TGCTTGCTCTGCTGGATGTGGATAAAACAGATATGCGTTTGAAGTGTGCAATTGAAGCTGCCCATTACACTTTCTGGTGCGAGAAAATTAATGCTTTGTTTTAATTAACTAATCTGGTATCTGAGCATGAGAAAAGTTGCTTAATCATGCTGACCCTGCTAAAATTCCCTATAAAAACCCACCGCGGGAAGCCGGGGTCACTTCTCTCCATACTGCTGGAGGGGGCCCCGGCCGGCCGGAAATAAAGGTTCCTCATTTAACCACATTGTCTGGGTGCTGAGTTTCTCTCTGAATGAAGTGTTCCATTTCACCACACTAGAAGCCCCAATTATTTCCAGAGAGCTTGTTGAATTTCTTTAGAGAAAAATCCTCCAATTTTTTGCTGTATGGTGTGCGGGAGGTTGGATGCCCAGTCTGTAGGCATTTTTTGTGCATAAATGTGCATGTGTGTGTGGTGTATAGTAGGAAGGGTTTGTGTTTTGGATGCTCAACACCTCCTCTCCCTTTTTTTGGTAATAATTGCCTTTTGCGTGGAAATACCATCCTTCCTCCATATCACGTGATTCTGAAGGGCTGTCAGTGATGGGGCCCTGCCTCTCCTCCGCAAGTGTGGACCTGTGGCCCAGGCTGTCCAAGCACAGCCCTCCATTTCCCCTGGCCACATGGTAGGTCTAGGAATGGGCACCCACCCAACTGCACTAATCAGAATAGTCCTTAAGATTTGATAGATGGGTGCCCCTTTTTCTGGAGCCTCAACCCTGCAAACCTGGAGACATCTTTTCTGGCTGTATGGAAGAAGCTGCATGTAGAATGAACCCAATTTGCTGAGGAAGGCAGGAAGAGAGAGAGACTGACCCTTGGATTCAACTGTGTTTGATTTCTGCTCTGAGCCTTGAAATTATGTGAGCCAACACATTCTCTTTGTGGCTTAAACTAGTTTGACTCAGGTTATGTCATTTGGACTGAAAAAGGGTTAGGACTAATCCAGGTGGTTTACATGGGAGGCAGAAATCTGGTCCTGCTTGTACTCAGGACCCTTGGGTGGGGATGTCTGGGTGTCTGGGTGGTATATGAGGGGAGGGGGCTGAGCACCAGGTACTGTGGTTTGGGAGTTTCAGCAAAGATACCTAGGCCTGACTTTGGCTTAGAGAGAGTATAGCCACCCTTTTTCAAATGGTCCCCATGAGCCACGGGCACAGATCAGCAGGAGAGGCAGCCTTGGTGGGCTGAGGCTCTTCCCAAATGTTCTGGGTTGTACAAATCCTCAGGGCTCACAGACAACCTCAAAGGAGGGGGAAATGATCCCTCCAAAGCTTGACTTAAATTGTCCACCAACTTGGGTGAGTCAAGCCAAATTTCTTTGGTTTGGAAAGATAAATCAATGTGACATGTCTTGTATTTGAGTGCCATGGAAGAAATTTATATGTGTGACTCCTTATTGCCATCATCATCATCATCATTATCATCATCATCACATTTCCAAAGTCTATGAGATTTTTTTTTTTTTTAAGATTTATTTATTTATTTATTTA